>CM042398.1:4644835-4817335 GCA_023634145.1 Thymallus thymallus | reverse complement strand
GTAGGTTGTATCAACTGGCTGTTAGCATTGAGATATGACACAGCAGGCTGTAGGTTGTATCAACTGGCTGTTAGCGTTGAGATATGACACAGCAGGCTGTAGGTTGTATCAACTGGCTGTTAGCGTTGAGATATGACACAGCAGGCTGTAGGTTGTATCAACTGGCTGTTAGCGTTGAGATATGACACAGCAGGCTGTAGGTTGTATTAACTGGCTGTTAGCGTTGAGATATGACACAGCAGGCTGTAGGTTGTATCAACTGGCTGTTAGCGTTGAGATATGACACAGCAGGCTGTAGGTTGTATTAACTGGCTGTTAGCATTGCGGAGGAAAATCACTCGCTGAATACTCTGGATTTCCTTAATTTAATCCTTTATACTACGCCACCTTTGACCAGAGTCTGTAGGGAATAAGGTGCCATTTAGGAATAAATACCCTACCATCTAACACTACACTCACTAATATCTCAATGTAATAAATACCCTACCATCTAACACTACACTCACTAATATCTAAATGTAATAAATACCCTACCATCTAACACTACACTCACTAATATCTAAATGTAATAAATACCCTACCATCTAACACTACACTCACTAATATCTAAATGTAATAAATACCCTACCATCTGACACTACACTCACTAATATCTAAATGTAATAAATACCCTACCATCTGACACTACACTCACTAATATCTAAATGTAATAAATACCCTACCATCTGACACTACACTCACTAATATCTCAATGTAATAAATACCCTACCATCTGACACTACACTCACTAATATCTCAATGTAATAAATACCCTACCATCTGACACTACACTCACTAATATCTCAATGTAATAAATACCCTACCATCTGACACTACACTCACTAATATCTCAATGTAATAAATACCCTACCATCTGACACTACACTCACTAATATCTCAATGTAATAAATACCCTACCATCTGACACTACACTCACTAATATCTCAATGTAATAAATACCCTACCATCTGACACTACACTCACTAATATCTCAATGTAATAAATACCCTACCATCTGACACTACACTCACTAATATCTCAATGTAATAAATACCCTACCATCTGACACTACACTCACTAATATCTCAATGTAATAAATACCCTACCATCTGACACTACACTCACTAATATCTCAATGTAATAAATACCCTACCATCTGACACTACACTCACTAATATCTCAATGTAATAAATACCCTACCATCTGACACTACACTCACTAATATCTCAATGTAATAAATACCCTACCATCTGACACTACACTCACTAATATCTCAATGTAATAAATACCCTACCATCTGACACTACACTCACTAATATCTCAATGTAATAAATACCCTACCATCTGACACTACACTCACTAATATCTCAATGTAATAAATACCCTACCATCTGACACTACACTCACTAATATCTCAATGTAATAAATACCCTACCATCTGACACTACACTCACTAATATCTCAATGTAATAAATACCCTACCATCTGACACTACACTCACTAATATCTCAATGTAATAAATACCCTACCATCTGACACTACACTCACTAATATCTCAATGTAATAAATACCCTACCATCTGACACTACACTCACTAATATCTCAATGTAATAAATACCCTACCATCTGACACTACACTCACTAATATCTCAATGTAATAAATACCCTACCATCTGACACTACACTCACTAATATCTCAATGTAATAAATACCCTACCATCTGACACTACACTCACTAATATCTCAATGTAATAAATACCCTACCATCTGACACTACACTCACTAATATCTCAATGTAATAAATACCCTACCATCTGACACTACACTCACTAATATCTCAATGTAATAAATACCCTACAAATCTCCTGGGCTAGACAATCTGGACCCTCTCTTTCTGAAATTATCAGCCAAAATTGTTGCAACACCTATCACTAGCCTGTTCAACCTCTTTCGTATTGTCTGAGATCCCTAGAGATTGGAAAGCTGCCGCGGTCATCCCCCTCTTCAAAGGGGGAGACACTCTAGACCCAAACTGTTATAGACCTATATCCATCTTGCCTGGTTCTCCAACTACTTCGCAGACAGAGTTCAGTGTGTCAAATCGGAGGGCCTATTGTCCGATCCTCTGGCAGTTTCTATGGGGGTGCCACAGGGTTCAATTCTTGGGCCAACCCTTTTCTCTATATACATCAACGATGTCGCTCTCGCTGCTGGTGACTCTCTCGACACCATTCTGTATACATCTGGCCCCTCTTTGGACACTGTGTTTACTAACCTTCAAACAAGCTTCAATGCCATACAACACTCCTTCCGTGGCCTCCATCTGCTCTTAAATGCTAGTAAAACTAAATGCATGCTTTTCTATCGAACGCTGCCCGCACCCGCCCACCGGACTATCATCACTACTCTCGACGGGTCCGACTTAGAATACGTTGACTCCTACAAATACCTAGGCGTCTGGTTAGACTGTAAACTGAACTTCCAGACTCACATTAACCATCTCCAATCCAAAATTAAATCCAGAATCGGCTTCCTATTTCGCAACAAAGCCTCCTTCACTCATGCTGCCAAACATGCCCTTGTAAAACTGACTATCCTACCGATCCTTGATTTCGGCGTTGTCATTTACAAATTAGCCTCCAACACTCTGCTCAGCAAATTGGATGTAATCTATCACAGTGCCATCCGTTTTGTTACCAAAGCCCCATATACTACCCAGTACTGCGACCTGTATGCTCTCGTTGGCTGGCCTTCATTAAATACCCGTACCATCTAACACTACACTCACTAATATCTAAATGTAATAAACTTACCAACCTACTCCCCTAATTAAATCTATTTATTCCTACCTCATGTCCTTCTGCACACTTCTCACACTAGGAACCTCCCTCCTACACACTGCTGCCACACGCCCATAAGCTTGACACCTGTAACATTGTAATATATTCGGCTAATAAGCTAATACAGGATAACTTGTATATCCTAACTTCACTTGGTCCGGCAAAGACTCAACTTCAAAACTCCAAAGAACAGACAGTCTCTTCTGTTTCTCCTCTCTCTCCACCCTGTCTGTCTCTTCTGTTTCTCCTCTCTCTCCACCCTGTCTGTCTCTTCTGTTTCTCCTCTCTCTCTCTCTCCACCCTGTCTGTCTCTTCTGTTTCTCCTCTCTCTCTCTCTCTCCACCCTGTCTGTCTCTTCTGTTTCTCCTCTCTCTCTCTCTCTCTCTCCACCCTGTCTGTCTCTTCTGTTTCTCCTCTCTCGCCACCCTGTCTGCGTCGCATCAAACGACCAGCATCACATGCACCTGGAATCTTTCCCATCAGCTGGTCAACGTTTATATTTACTGCTAACCCCAGTTATCACTCCTTTCATTGGTGCCTTTTTTCTTGAGAGCGAAACAATTCACTTTTCTTGCCCCCATTAGTTTAACTCTGAGAACCTTCTCTCTCTGACAAACCATTATCACTAGTCCACTTCTGGTTACCTTCACCTGACCAACAGAAACAAACCATTATCACTAGTACACTTCTGGTTACCTTCACCTGACCAACAGAAACACAAACCATTATCACTAGTACACTTCTGGTTACCTTCACCTGACCAACAGAAACACAAACCATTATCACTAGTCCACTTCTGGTTACCTTCACCTGACCAACAGAAACACAAACCATTATCACTAGTACACTTCTGGTTACCTTCACCTGACCAACAGAAACACAAACCATTATCACTAGTACACTTCTGGTTACCTTCACCTGACCAACAGAAACACAAACCATTATCACTAGTCCACTTCTGGTTACCTTCACCTGACCAACAGAAACACAAACCATTATCACTAGTCCACTTCTGGTTACCTTCACCTGACCAACAGAAACACAAACCATTATCACTAGTCCACTTCTGGTTACCTTCACCTGACCAACAGAAACACAAACCATTATCACTAGTCCACTTCTGGTTACCTTCACCTGACCAACAGAAACACAAACCATTATCACTAGTCCACTTCTGGTTACCTTCACCTGAAAACGTTTTAACATCCCGACAATGTATAATAATAATATAAAAATATTTTTTATTTTTTTACAGTTTGGCGGCCCGCCCAAGGGTTCTATGGCACAAAATCACTGCTAACAATGAGGCAAGACTAGAGTCCGTATCAGAACAAAGGGTATGTTGTCTAACAACCCAAAACACCCTGGAAACACAGGCAGGCACACAGAGAGATATAACAGACAGACAGGTATAAGACAGACAAACCGGTGACAGACAGACACAGACATGTATAACAGATAGATAGATAGATAGACAGACAGACAGGTATAACAGAGACAGACAGACAGGTATAACAGAGACAGACAGACAGGTATAACAGAGACAGACAGACAGGTATAACAGAGACAGACAGACAGGTATAACAGAGACAGACAGACGGGTATAACAGAGACAGACAGACGGGTATAACAGAGACAGACAGACGGGTATAACAGAGACAGACAGACGGGTATAACAGAGACAGACAGACGGGTATAACAGAGACAGACAGACGGGTATAACAGAGACAGACAGACGGGTATAACAGAGACAGACAGACGGGTATAACAGAGACAGACAGACGGGTATAACAGAGACAGACAGACGGGTATAACAGAGACAGACAGACGGGTATAACAGACAGACAGACGGGTATAACAGACAGACAGACGGGTATAACAGACAGACAGACGGGTATAACAGACACAGACTAACAGACAGACACAGACCGATAGACAGACATCACTCATCTCTTCCTCCATATTTCTATTCGCTCTCTTCAGCATGGATACCTCATCATGAGGTAGGACTGTTGGGCTGAACTTATGAGGCATGTATAGGTTACATTCTTCAAGAATCAATGGGTATATAACATTCATTTAATAGTTCAAAACAGATATTCCCTTTAAAGATCACTAGATATACCTAGGGGTACCCTGGTAATGATGACATCTGGTTTCCTCTGCTAGATATACCTAGGGGTACCCTGGTAATGATGACATCTGGTTTCCTCTGCTAGATATACCTAGGGGTACCCTGGTAATGATGACCTCTGGTTTCCTCTGCTAGATATACCTAGGGGTACCCTGGTAATGATGACATCTGGTTTCCTCTGCTAGATATACCTAGGGCTACCCTGGTAATGATGACATCTGGTTTCCTCTGCTAGATATACCTAGGGCTACCCTGGTAATGATGACATCTGGTTTCCTCTGCTAGATATACCTAGGGGTACCCTGGTAATGATGACATCTGGTTTCCTCTGCTAGATATACCTAGGGGTACCCTGGTAATGATGACCTCTGGTTTCCTCTGCTAGATATACCTAGGGGTACCCTGGTAATGATGGCATCTGGTTTCCTCTGCTAGATATACCTAGGGGTACCCTGGTAATGATGGCATCTGGTTTCCTCTGCTAGATATACCTAGGGGTACCCTGGTAATGATGGCATCTGGTTTCCTCTGCTAGATATACCTAGGGGTACCCTGGTAATGATGGCATCTGGTTTCCTCTGCTAGATATACCTAGGGGTACCCTGGTAATGATGGCATCTGGTTTCCTCTGCTAGATATACCTAGGGGTACCCTGGTAATGATGGCATCTGGTTTCCTCTGCTAGATATACCTAGGGGTACCCTGGTAATGATGACATCTGGTTTCCTCTGCTAGATATACCTAGGGGTACCCTGGTAATGATGACATCTGGTTTCCTCTGCTAGATATACCTAGGGGTACCCTGGTAATGATGACATCTGGTTTCCTCTGCTAGATATACCTAGGGGTACCCTGGTAATGATGGCATCTGGTTTCCTGTGCTAGATATACCTAGGGGTACCCTGGTAATGATGACATCTGGTTTCCTCTGCTAGATATACCTAGGGGTACCCTGGTAATGATGACATCTGGTTTCCTCTGCTAGATATACCTAGGGGTACCCTGGTAATGATGGCATCTGGTTTCCTGTGCTAGATAACACAAAGCTCCTACCTTGGGAATGATGACATGAGGTGGTAAAATACCACAGATAAAAACATGAAGCTGATGATGGAAAAACAAGTGGGTATTTTAAATAATAGAGCATGTGCAGCCCAGCTGGCTGGAGTGTTTATGGATATATTCAGTCTCTCCCTGTCCCAGTGTGCTGTCCCCACATGCTTCATGATGGCCACCATTGTTCCTGTACCCAAGAAGGCAAAGGTAACTAAATAAACTAAATGACTATCATCCTGTAGAACTCACTTCTGTCATTATGAAGTCCTTTGAGAGACTAGTTAAGGATCATATCACCTCCACCTTACCTGACACCCTAGACCCACTACAATGTGCATACAGCCCCAATAGATCCACAGACCATGCAATCGCCATCACTCTGCACACTGCCCTTTCCCATCTGGACAAGAGGAAAACCTATGTAAGAATGCTGTTTGACTACAGCTCAGCATTCAACACCATAGTACCCTCCAAGCTCATCATTAAGATTGGGGCCCTGGGTCTGAACCCTGCCCTGTGCAACTGGGTCCTGGACTTCCTGACGGGTCGCCCCCAGGTGGTGAAGGTAGGAAACAACATCTCCACTTCGCTGATCCTCAACACTGGGGGCCCACAAGGGTGTGTATTCAGCCCACTCCTGTACTCCCTGTTCACCCATGACTGCGTGGCCACGCACGTCTCCAACTCAATAATCAAGTTTGCAGACGACACAACAGTAGTAGGCTTGATTACCAACAATGATGAGCCTACATGAAGGAGGTGAGGGCCCTGGGAGTGTGGTGCCAGGAAAATAACCTCTCTCTCTCAACGTCAACAAAACGATGGAGCTGATCGTGGACTTCGGGAGACAGCAGAGGGAGCACCCCCCATCCACATCGACGGGACCGCAGTGGAGAAGGTGAAAAGCTTCAAGTTCCTCTGCATACACATCACTGACAAACTGAAATGGGACACCCACACAGACAGGAGGCTGAAGACATTCAGCTTGGCCCTGAAGACCCTCTCACTTTTACAGATGCACCATTGAAAGCATCCTGTCGGGCTGTATCATCGCCTGGTACGGCAACTGCACCGCCCGCAACCGCAGGGCTCTCCAGAGGTAGGTGCAGTCTGTCCAACGCATCACCTGGGGCACACTGCCTGCCCTCCAGGACACCTACAGCACCCAATGTCACAGGAAGGCCAAAAGATCATTAAAGACATCAATCACCAGCCGACTACCACCCAGTTACTCAACCCTGCACCTTAGAGGCTGCTGCCCTATGTACATAGACATGGAATCACTGGTCACTTTAATAATGTTTACACACTGTTTTACTCATTTAAGATGTATATACTGTGTTCCACTGTATTCTACTTAATGCCACTCCGACATTGCTTTTCCTAATATTTATATATTTCTTAATTCCATTATTTTACTTTTAATGTGTGTGTATTATTGTGAATTGTTAGATATTACTGCACTGTTGGAGCTAGAAACACAAGCATTTCACTAGACCAGCAATAACATCTGCTAAATATGTGTATGTGAAAAAAAATAAGAAAAAACATTGAATGAGTAAGTGTGTCCAAACTTTTGACTGGGACTGTATCTCCAAGGACAAATTCTCTTTTAAAGTTATGTTTCTTTATTTGTAGAAATAGCAGAAGAAGCAGAAAATTATCTATACCATAAAAAACAAACCAACATGTGAATACTTAACCACTTTGACTACTACTGATACTATTACAACCACTGCTACTACTAGTAGTACTATTGCTGCTGCTGCTGCTACTACTACTACTACCACCACAATTTACAATTCACTTCATGTTGACAGAAAACATTGGACATTAAACATTATATCAGGTTACATCAGAAAGAGTTAGGCTAAAGGTTACACCAGAAAGTGACTATACAGATCTTAATTTGATGCAGTATGCTACAGCTTGAAAATAATCCTGCAGCAACAGGAAATGTGAATTATTTTGTGGGGAAGGGAAAATCAAGGATAGAGAAAATCAAGTCTGAAACCTCTAAGTGGAAATAAACTTCAGAAGCCTTTTTAAACCTCAAGTACACTACACGTTTACATTTCCTGCATTGCATGAAAGTTCTCCTGCAACAGGGTGATCAAATTAAGATCCTACATCTGTATGTACAATTGAAGTAAATTATATAATCTTAATTTTCTCAATCAATTCAACATAGAACTCTTGTATTTAACATTGTATATTCTGGCAGCAGAAAGTTCCATTTGTGCTAAGTATTTCTGTTCATGTGCATTACAAGGCAGACACAGTACATATGTAGGATCATAATTTGATCACTCTTGTTGTTTTTCCCCTCTCTTCTAACATACATCAGGTCTTACTTATAAGGTGGACATTTACTTACTCTTAAAGTTTCAGCTTAGAATGACATCGTCCACCTGAGCAGTCCGTCTGTACCAAACCACTGGGTCAAATGTCAAATTTTGTGAGATTAGAGTTACAGCTGAGAAGAACCTCCTCTCCCTCTGAGAAGAACTCTGTGAGAGGATCAGACTTGGGGCACACCAAGAGATCATATACTTTTATGTATTCATCCTTTTTTGCGGGGTTACCGGAGCACTCATACCACCCTGAGTGGTTGAGCATCAGTGATGGGATGACCAGGGAGTAGTTACCTGATGTTCTTCCGTCTGTCAGGTACATCTGCTTCCCTCCACTAGTGAGATGACTGGGGACCCATCTGATGTATCCAGATGGCTGGTTAACCACCCTGTCTCTGTCCCATTGGGGTCATCATGGTTAAAGCAGGACAGTACAGCCTCCTCTCCCATTCCCATTGAGAGAGCAACATGCTGTCTCTTAAGCCTCATATCAAAGAGCTGTCTGGAAACACAAAGCTGTCCCTCCAGTACCACGCACATGTAATAGGACTCCAGATCCTCCCTAGTAATGTTGGTGATGTGGAGAGAGGAGCTGTTCTCAGCTAACTGCACTGTACTGTACATTCTATTATCTCCCCTGAACCATCTGACTGTCATGTTGGCTCCACTCCTCGTACCCTCACAACGCAGCTCTACTGGCCCTCCTAAATTAGCCTGCCGAATCGTTTCTTTATTTGAACCACTGCAGATGTCGTCATCGCTGTCCTGGTGTGACACCCTGCCATCTGTCCAACACTCCATCCTGTACTGTCCAGAGTCTGACTGAGTGAGACTGTAGATATAGGGAGATGAATACAATTCCAGTTGATCCCCAAACTCAGCAGCCAGGATGGAATTCTCAAGTAGGTTAGAAGTGTTCCACAGCAACAGACTCTCTCCGACTGAGGATCTGAAGATTAAACAGTAGTCAGCATTAACATTCCTTTTTAACAAGTGATAGTATTCCCCTTCTTTCTTGATTGTCTGGCCTGTAAGGATGGTTCTGATCAGAACAGCCAGTAGAATGCTGAGCCATATGACCCAAGCCATTCTACTCTGAGATGTCTGTCTGGTAATGCACACTGCTGTCTCTGCTTATGGTTCATTTCTAACCTTTAAGTCACTGATCTTACATGAGTGATTTTTACTTTTCCACTTCTCTCTGATTACAGTTCTCTCTCTCATATCTATTTATCTGATTGCTGGAAGTGTCAGAGTAGAGTTAGCAGAATACCACACGTGAAAACAAGATGCTGATTAACGTTGTGGTCTGAAGGTTCTGCATCTTTTAAATGTCCTTTCTGAGATCAGAAGTTTATCCTAATAGTCTCACCCTGCTTGAGCAGACACACAGGACATGCAGTACTGCTTAGTTTATCTCGATTGTCTGGCCTGTAAGGATGGTTCTGATCAGAACAGCCAGTAGAAGGCTGAAATGAATGACCCAAGCCATTCTAATCTGCGATGTCTCTGTCTGTCTTTCCTTTCTGTCCTGTTTGTCTTGTCTGTATGTCCTGTTTATATGTCTGTCCGTCCTGTCTGGTAACACACACTTCTGTGTCTGCTGACTTTTTGCTGTTTCACCTTGAGGATGCAGTTGATCATATCTGTCAGAGTTGCTGGAGGATGGAAGTGTCCGAGTAGAGTTAGCAGACGTTGTAAAATACAACACATAAAAACAGTAGAAAGAGGTCAGTGTTTGGAAAGAGCTCGGTGTTTTTAAGTGGGACTTGCAAAGGTCAGGACAGCAGGCAGGGTAAGGGCAGGCAGAATGGTAAAAACTAGAAACAGGAACTTTAGGAAAAGACAGAAGCAGAGGGAAAACCTGCTGGTAGGCTTGACGAACAAAACGACCTGGCAACAGCCAAACATAGGTATAAATACACTGGGGATAATGAGGAAGATGGGCGACACCTGGAGGGGGGTGGAGACAAGCACAAAGACAGGTGAAACAGATCAGGGTGTGACAGGTGGTTTATTTGTCTATTTTGTGGTTTTGTGGCTTTTTCCATTCATGTATGACGCTGTTAACTTCCTGTTTTCTTCTGGACGAAATGATCCATGAGAGTCAATTAGACTAGAATCAACAAGAAGACATTTTCTGATCTTATGGATCTAACAACATCTTGTAATCTCTTCAAGTGACTCAAATCTAAACATTCATCTTCTGTAATTTGTTCACAATTAAATAAAAGCGGACCGTTGTTCTTGTCCAAGTAGCTGCCCAAATAGCTGTCCAAGTAAGACATGGCGCTAGCTCCATTTATCAGGAAGTTTCATTGACTACTTTCTTTAATGTTGATGACAGTAGGCCATCTGGGTCTTCATAAGTCCTAAACACTAGTGTGTTCCTGGCTGGCAGAGAGACAGCACTGTAGTCTTTCACAAATGGCATCCTATTCCTTATATAGTGCACTAAATAGGGAACAGGGTGTAATTTGGGACGCAGACATGTTGATTCTCTGTGGATAAGAGAGGGGAGACAGATGGGTGCCAAGCACTCCGTAATGCATTCCTGTATGCCTGACACACACACACACTGGGTCTGGAGCATACCTCCCATATCAATCACAGTAGAGAACATTAGAGCTCTATACACAAACCCAGCTAACAGTAAATAACATTAGAGCTCTATACACAAACCCAGCTAACAGTAGAGAACATTAGAGCTCTATACACAAACCCAGCTAACAGTAGATAACATTAGAGCTCTATACACAAACCCAGCTAACAGTAAATAACATTAGAGCTCTATACACAAACCCAGCTAACAGTAGAGAACATTAGAGCTCTATACACAAACCCAGCTAACAGTAGAGAACATTAGAGCTCTATACACAAACCCAGCTAACAGTAGATAACATTAGAGCTCTATACACAAACCCAGCTAACAGTAAATAACATTAGAGCTCTATACACAAACCCAGCTAACAGTAAATAACATTAGAGCTCTATACACAAACCCAGCTAACAGTAGAGAACATTAGAGCTCTATACACAAACCCAGCTAACAGTAGAGAACATTAGAGCTCTATACACAAACCCAGCGAACAGTAGAGAACATTAGAGCTCTATACACAAACCCAGCTAACAGTAGATAACATTAGAGCTCTATACACAAACCCAGCTAACAGTAGAGAACATTAGAGCTCTATACACAAACCCAGCTAACAGTAGAGAACATTAGAGCTCTATACACAAACCCAGCTAACAGTAGAGAACATTAGAGCTCTATACACAAACCCAGCTAACAGTAGAGAACATTAGAGCTCTATACACAAACCCAGCTAACAGTAGATAACATTAGAGCTCTATACACAAACCCAGCTAACAGTAGAGAACATTAGAGCTCTATACACAAACCCAGCTAACAGTAGATAACATTAGAGCTCTATACACAAACCCAGCTAACAGTAGAGAACATTAGAGCTCTATACACAAACCCAGCTAACAGTAGATAACATTAGAGCTCTATACACAAACCCAGCTAACAGTAGAGAACATTATTTTTTTCCGCTTTTATTTCTTTCATCACATTCCCAGTGGGTCAGAAGTTTACATACACTCAATTAGTATTTGGTAGCATTGCCTTTAAATTGTTTAACTTGGGTCAAACGTTTCAGGTAGCCTTCCACAAGCTTCCCACAATAAGTTTGGTGAATTTTGGCCCATTCCTCCTGACAGAACTAGTGTAACGGAGTCAGGTTTGTAGGCCTCCTTGCTTGCACATACTTTTTCAGTTCTCCAAACAAATGTTCTATATGATTGAGGTCAGGGCTTTGTGATGGCCAGTCCAATACCTTGACTTTGTTGTCCTTAAGCCATTTTGCCACAACTTTGGAAGTATGCTTGGGGTCATTGTCCATTTGGAAGACCCATTTGCAACCAAGCTTGAACTTCCTGACTGATGTCTTGAGATGTTGCTTCAATATATCCACATAATTTTCCTTCCTCATGATGCCATCTATTTTGTGAAGTGCACCAGTCCCTCCTGCAGCAAAGCACCCCCACAACATGATGCTGCCACCCCCGTGCTTCACAGTTGGGGTGATGTTATTTGACTTGTAAGCCTCCCCCTTTTTCCTCCAAACATAGCGATGGTCATTATGGCCAAACAGTTCTATTTTTTGTTTCATCAGACCAGAGGACATTTCTCCAGAAAGTACGATCTTTGTCCCCATGTGCAGTTGCAAACCGTAGTCTGGCTTTTTTATGGCGGTTTTGGAGCAGTGGCTTCTTCCGTGCTGAGTGGCCTTTCATGTTATGTCGATATAGAACTCGTTTGACTTTGGGTATAGATACTTTTGTACCTCTATCCTCCAGCATCTTCACAAGGTCCTTTGCTGTTATTCTGGGATTGATTTGCACTTTTCGCATAATCTCTAGGAGACAGAACGAGTCTCCTTCCTAAGCGGTATGATGGCTGCGTGGTCCCATGGTGTTTATACTTGCGTACTATTGTTTGTACAGATGAACGTTGTACCTTCAGGCGTTTGGAAATTGCTCCCAAGGATGAACCAGACTTGTGGAGGTCTGCAATTTCTTTTCTGAGGTCTTGGCTGATTTCTGTTGATTTTCCCATGATGACGAGCAAAGAGGCACTGAGTTTGAAGGTGGGCCTTGAAATACATCCACAGGTACACCTCCAATTGACTAAAATTATGTCAATTAGCCTATCAGAAGCTTCTAAAGCCATGACATTTTCTGGAATTGTCTAAGCTGTTTAAAGGCACAGTCAGCTTAGTGTATGTAAACTTCTGACCCACTGGAATTGTGATTTAGTGAATTATAAGTGAAATAATCTGTCTGTAAACAATTGTTGGAAGAATTACTTGTGTTATGCACAAAGTAGATGTCCTAACCGACTTGCTAAACTATAGTTTGTTAACATGAAACATGAAAAATGAGTTTTAATGACTTCAACCTAAGTGTATGTAAACTTCCAACTTCAACTGTATGTCTGTGCCTGCCTGCCTTTTTGTGTCTGTCTGTCTGCATGTGCATTGAGAGGAGAGGAAAGGTATTCTTGTAGTATGTCTGTTTTATCTTTGTATCAAACGAACCAACGGCTGCCCACCCGCTTCTCTGCCTTTCATGTTGTGTTTAAATCAATCGAGTGGACAGATATAATAATGACTAGAGACTATATGGTCCCATGCTTCTCTGGAGCATGGGACCTAAAACACTGTGATGTACATGTAGTATCAGGAGAGACGTAGTCGGAAGACAAAACTAGGCGATTCTCCACAAAATAACATTTCCTCCAGTCGTGTTCCTGTTCAAGCTACAGTCCTGTGTGAGAGAGAGAGAGAGAGATTGAGAGAGAATGTATTGTCGGAAGACAAAACTAGGCAATTCTCCATACAATAACATTTCCTCCAGTCGTGTTCCTGTTCAAGCTACAGTCCTGTGTGAGAGAGAGAGAGAGAGATTGAGAGAGAATGTATTGTCGGAAGACAAAACTAGGCAATTCTCCATACAATAACATTTCCTCCAGTCGTGTTCCTGTTCAAGCAGACAACATGAATAAATCTCCAGAGGTGTGGCTTCCTGGGTAGCGGAAGATATCAACAAAAATAGGAATTGGTGAGTTTCATTCATAGATCAACAGGGTGATTCCCCGGGTGATAAATTCATCTAAGCCAGGAGAGTGGTGTTCTAACGAGATTACCCCTCCTCCTCTGTAATAAATTTCACTCTGGAGTCCCAAATGGCACCCTATTCTTTATATAGTGCAGTACGTTTGACCAGCGCCCTATGGACCCTGGTCAAAAGTTGTGCACTATATGCCATTTGGGATGCAGGCAACATCTAGCGGCATCAACTCCCTTGTTTACAGAAAATTATAACATTGTCACCCTCTTCAACCGCCAGACAGACACAGCAGCTGATGCATTATTGGAGGAATCAATCCTCTCCTCGGCCTCACGATTCACTTCCTCATTTGTCAACCAAGCAAAGGCCTTTTCACTCTCCTCTGGTTCTCTTTGTTTCTTTACTCTCTCGATCTCACTCGATCTCTCACTCGATCTCTCACTCGACCTCTCACTCGATCTCGCTCTCACTCGACCTCTCACTCGATCTCGCTCTCACTCGATCTCTCTCTCGCTCTCACTCGATCTCTCTCTCGCTCTCACTCGATCTCTCTCTCGCTCTCACTCGATCTCTCTCTCGCTCTCACTCGATCTCTCTCTCGCTCTCACTCGATCTCTCTCTCGCTCTCACTCGATCTCTCTCTCGCTCTCACTCGATCTCTCTCTCGCTCTCACTCGATCTCTCTCTCGCTCTCTAGCTCCCCTGGGGGAAGAACTGTACAGATTACTGTGATTACTCCTCGGCTTTTGTTGCTTGCGTAATAAGTCTGTTACTTTTCCAAACTTTGAAAGTGCTTTATGTTTAAGAGAAAGAGGTCAGATTCTCTACAACAGCACTCACTTAGAGCATCACTTTTTGTACACTCAGCCATCCAGGCAGTAGTGGAGAGTGAATGTCAGACAGCCATGTACCTGTTATCAGTGTCCTCACATCTGATCTACTCTTCTCCCTTGAAGCCTTTGCCTGAGAGCATTGCCAGAGGTTGAAGAGACAAGTTGAAGTGTCTACCAGGGGAGATAGAAGATATTGTAGGCAGGTTAGTGTGTTGTCTACCAGGGGAGAGAGAAGATATTGTAGGCAGGTTAGTGTTGTTTACCAGGGGGAGAGCCTAGTGGAGGTTGTACATTAGAGGCTGTCTAGACCGTGGGCAGTGGTGGGAAAATAACTTAAGTGAAAGTTACCCAGTAAAATACTACTTGAGTAAAACTCTTAAAGTATCTGGTTTTAAATGTACTTAAGTACAGTGGTAGATAAAGTACTATAATGTCATACTTGAGTAAAAGTACAAAGTAAAAGTAAATGCTATACATCAAATTCCTTTTATTAAGCAAACCAGACGGCACGCATTATTTTTAAATATGGACAGACAGGGCCACACAGACACAATTTACAAACACAGTGTTTGTTTTTCTTGAGTTCGCCAGATCCGAGGCAGTAGGGATGACAAAGTGTTATATGTATAGGTGCCATAATTCTGTACTGCTTCAGCATTGTAAATGTTAAAATTATTATTATTTGTATTTATTTATTGAACCTTTATTTAACTAGGCAAGTCCGTTAAGAACAAGTTCTTATTTACAATGACGGCCTACACTGGCCAAACTGACGACCCTGGGCCAATTGTGCGCCGCCCTATGGGACTCCCAATCACAGCCAGTTGTGATAGTCTGGATTCGAACCAGGTTGCCTGTAGTAACACCTCTAGCCCTGAGATGCAGTGTCTTAGACCATATAACGAGATAGGGGAAAATGTATGGAGTATAAAGTACATTATTTTCATTAGGAATGTAGTGGAGTAAAAGTTGTCCAAATATAAATAGTAAAGTACAGATACCCCAAAAAACTACTTATGTAGTACTTTAAAGTATTTTTACTGAAGTACTTTACACCAGTGGCCATGGGTGTAGAGGCCATGAAGTGAGAAGCCTGGAGAGGAGAGGCCTGGAGCATCATACTCATGTTGATTAATGGACCTATCTCAGCCTACTGGAAGTTGGAGATTAGAGACAGGTTAGACTGTGTCACATGCAGAGAGAGGCATGTGTAGAGCCAGGTTAGTGTTGTGCCACAGGCCCAGGTGCAGAGGCCTTGAGCACCATGCTCATGTTGATTTCTCTTATACCAGGGTTCACTGTTACTGAGCGAGCAGCGAATAGCAGCTCCTTGCCACGGCAACAGCTAAAGCCTAGCATCACCACGCTACAACCTTATTAGGAAAGGCTGCTTCCCAAATGGCATCCTCTTCCCTATATAAGGAATAGGGTGCCGTTTGGGACACAGGTTCCTAATCGTCCCTGTGTGTTTGATACTACGACCCAGGTGATCAGTTTGTTTCTCACAACGTTATTGTCATGTTGTGAGGACGACCATTCGTTGGAGCCATGGAACAAACACGTGCCTGGAATGTAAACAGGCGTTTGGAGAATGTGAAAGAAACCTATTTTGTAAATGCTGGAACACACACGCAGCGCACGCACACGCATGCACACCTGTATGCACACCTGTATGCATATCCTTACAGGTTTGTTTTTATCTTGACCTTCATACCTTTAGCTCCAATACACTCAAATCCATAGTTTTACTACGAAAAGGCTTTTTCAGAATGAAGACAGCTATTTCCGAGTGGCAGATTGCTTATCTATGATTATGAAACCCTCTGTAACTGTGTATATCTGAGAAACTGCTGCTACTGAAGTTGACCTACCCTGATTAAGAATAACCATAATGGAAAACCATATGTAGGTCCAAATGGCACCCTTTTCCCAACGAAGTGCACTACGTTCGACCATAGATAAGCAATCAGCTTCTCGGAAGTAGCTGTCTTCGTTCTAAGAACGTAAATGAGCCCTGATCAAACGTAGTGCACAATGAAGGGAATAGGGTGCTGATTGAGGACACACCCCCATGAGCTGGTCCAATCAGACTGAAGGTTTGGCAGATGACAAACGTCTGATCTGAATCCATAGTAATATGAAGAGACTTATTAGAACGTACACTAGACCAATCCCATCCTGCTGACACAAGACCAACAAGACCAACACTAAATAAGGCCTCTCTCTCAGCCATCACACAGCTATGATGAGGATCAGTCTATGGACAGACCGTACAATATCAGATTGGCTTGTAGAATAAGAGCCAATGTATGCTTGATCCGAAAATGTGTTCGGAGGCTCTGTATAGAGGGTGTGACGCAAATGCGGAGCCTCTGGAGGCCTCCTCTATATAGTGTGTATTCTATATTGACCTCCTCTATATAGTGTGTGTTCTATATTGACCTCCTCTATATAGTGTGTGTTCTATATTGACCTCCTCTATATAGTGTGTGTTCTATATTGACCTCCTCTATATAGTGTGTGTTCTATATTGACCTCCTCTATATAGTGTGTGTTCTATATTGACCTCCTCTATATAGTGTGTATTCTATATTGACCTCCTCTATATAGTGTGTGTTCTATATTGACCTCCTCTATATAGTGTGTGTTCTATATTGACCTCCTCTATATAGTGTGTGTTCTATATTGACCTCCTCTATATAGTGTGTATTCTATATTGACCTCTTCTATATAGTGTGTATTCTATATTGACCTCCTCTATATAGTGTGTATTCTATATTGACCTCCTCTATATAGTGTGTATTCTATATTGACCTCCTCTATATAGTGTGTATTCTATATTGACCTCCTCTATATAGTGTGTGTTCTATATTGACCTCCTCTATATAGTGTGTGTTCTATATTGACCTCCTCTATATAGTGTGTGTTCTATATTGACCTCCTCTATATAGTGTGTGTTCTATATTGACCTCCTCTATATAGTGTGTGTTCTATATTGACCTCCTCTATATAGTGTGTGTTCTATATTGACCTCCTCTATATAGTGTGTGTTCTATATTGACCTCCTCTATATAGTGTGTGTTCTATATTGACCTCCTCTATATAGTGTGTGTTCTATATTGACCTCCTCTATATAGTGTGTGTTCTATATTGACCTCCTCTATATAGTGTGTGTTCTATATTGACCTCCTCTATATAGTGTGTGTTCTATATTGACCTCCTCTATATAGTGTGTGTTCTATATTGACCTCCTCTATATAGTGTGTGTTCTATATTGACCTCCTCTATATAGTGTGTGTTCTATATTGACCTCCTCTATATAGTGTGTGTTCTATATTGACCTCCTCTATATAGTGTGTGTTCTATATTGACCTCCTCTATATAGTGTGTGTTCTATATTGACCTCCTCTATATAGAGAGAGCTGGAGAGACTACACCAGTGGAAAGCGGCGGGCCCTGATGGCATCAGCCCAAGGGTGCTGAGGGTCTGTGCTGACCAACTGTGTGGAATACTCCAGCGTCTTTTCAACCTTAGCCTGAGCCTAGAAAGGGTCCCTGTGCTGTGGAAAACATTCTGCCTCGTCCCAGTGCCCAAGAAGGCACACCCCACTGTCCTGAATGACTTCAGACCTGTAGCGCTAACATCCCACATCATGAAGACCCTGGAAAGGTTAGTCCTCGCTCACCTCAGACCCCTGGTGTGTTCATCAATGGACCCCCTGCAGTTTGCATACCAGGGCAACATCGGGGTGGATGATGCAATCATCTACCTTCTGCAGGAGGAGTACAGGAGCACAATCAGTGACTTTGTGTTGTGGTGTGAGCAGAACCACCTTCAGCTCAACATCAGCAAAACTAAGGAGATGGTGGTGGACTTCAGGAGAACCAAGGCACAACTGACTGCAGTCCCTATAAAGGGGATGGATGTGGAAATGGTTGAGTCATACAAGTTCTTGGGTGTCCATATGGACAACAGACTGGAATGGGCTGGTAACACCGGGGCCCTGTACAAAAAGGGCCAGAGCCGACTCTACTTTCTGAGGAGGCTCAGGTCCTTCAACGTGTGCAGTAAACTACTGCATACCTTCTACCAGTCTGTGGTGGCCAGTGCCATCTTTTTTGCAGTGGTGTGCTGGGGAGCAAACATCAAAGCCGGTGATGCTTCTCGGGTAAATAAGCTGATCAGGAAGGCTAGCTCTGTCCTGGGGATGAGCCTTGACACTCTAGAGGAGGTGGCGGAGAGACGGATCCTGGCCAAACTGCTGGCCATCATGGACAACGTCACCCACCCTCTGCACGCTATGGTTATGACGCAGAGGAGCTCTTTCAGTCACAGACTGATCCCACCACGGTGTGCCAGAGAGCGCTACAGGAGGTCCTTCCTGCCGGCGGCTATGAGACTATATAATGCCTCACCGGGGTGCCGTGCCGTCGGCAACATAGATCTGGAACTGTTGGGGTGCTAGGACCTAGTTTAACAATTATGCATCCATCCGTGAGTAACTCTGTTCCGTCAGCACTCATCCACTCAGGACCTACTTATTCATACAGGTCTGTATATACATATTCATGTACAGTTGTTATATCATATCACATGCAATATTGTAAGTCATTCTTGGACTGAACTTACGTAGTCATTCACTCAGGAATGCATATTAGTATCCTGTCAGTTGTATCTTTTTTTATTACTTTTAGTATATCGAATGTGCAATACGTGCATTTATCTGTAATTAAAACCTGCACTAAGGACAGTATTTTAAGGGAATGACTATTATTACCCTAAATTATATCATACACACATTTAGCTATTTAAGTATCTCTTCCTGTCATTTACCTGTAAAGTTAATGGAACCATGCAAATATTCACTTAACTGTAAATTTAACTGTATATTTACCTGTACAGTTAATTTAACCAATCAAAATATTCACTTACCTTTTCATTTAACCAGTCTGTATATTAAGTAAACTATTATTACCCTCACTTCTATCATACGCACTTTTAGCTATTTAAGTACAGTCGTATGAAAAAGTTGGGCACCCTTGACAATTTCCATGATTTCCATTTAAAAATAATTGGGTGTTTGGATCAGCAATGTCATTTCGATCTATCAAATAACTGATGGACATAGTAATATTTCAGTAGTGAAATGAGGTTTATTGGATTAACAGAAAATGTGCAATATGCATCAAAACAAAATTAGACAGGTGCATAAATTTGGGCACCCCAACAGAAAAATCACATCAATATTTAGTAGAGCCTCCTTTTGCTAAAATAACAGCCTCTAGACGCTTCCTATAGCCTCTAATGAGTGTCTGGATTCTGGATGAAGGCATTTTGGACCATTCCTCCTTACAAAACATCTCCAGTTTAGTTAGGTTTGATGGTTGCCGAGCATGGACAGCCCGCTTCAAATCATCCTACAGATTCTCAATGATATTCAGGTCTGGGGACTGGGATGGCCATTCCAGAACATTGTACTTGTTCCTTTGCATAAATGCCCGGGTAGATTTTGAGCATTGCTTTGGGTCGTTGTCTTGTTGAAATATCCAGCCCTGGCGTAACTTCAACTTTGTGACTGATTCTTCAACATTATTCCCAAGAATCTGCTGATATTGAGTGGAATCCATGCAACCCTCAACTTTAACAAGATTCCCAGTACCGGCACTGGCCACACAGCCCCACAGCATGATGGAACCCCCACCAAATTTTACTGTGGGTAGCAAGTGTTTTTCTTGGAACGCTGTGTTCTTTTGCCGCCATGCATAACACCCCTTGTTATGACCAAATAACTCAATCTTTGTTTAATCAGTCCACAGCACCTTATTCCAAAATGAAGCTAGCTTGTCCAAATGTGCGTTTGCATACCTCAAGCGACTCTGTTTGTGGCGTGTGTGCAGAATAGGCTTCTTCCGCATCACTCTCCCGTACAGCTTCTCCTTGTGCAAAGTGCGCTGAATTGTTGAACGATGCACAGTGACACCATCTGCAGCAAGATTATGTTGTAGGTCTTTGGAGGTGGTCTGTGGGCTGTTTTTGACCGTTCTCACCATCCTTTGCCTCCGATATTTTACTTGGCCTGCCACTTCTGACCTTAACTAGAACTGTGCCTGTGGTCTTCCATTTCCTCACTATGTTCCTCACAGTGGACACTGACAGCTTACATCTCTGCGATAGCTTTTTGTAGCCTTCCCCTAAACCATAATGTTGAATAATCTTTGTTTTCAGGTCATTTGAGAGTTGTTTTGAGGCCCCCATGTTGCCAATCTTCAGAGGAGAGTCAAAGAGAACAACAACTTGCAATTGGCCACCTTAAATACCTTTTCTCATGATTGGATGCACTTGTCTATGAAGTTCAAGGCTTAATGAGCTCACCAAACCAATTGTGTGTTCCAATTAATCAGTGCCAAGTAGTTACAGGTATTCAAATCAACAGAATGACAAGGGTGGCCAAATTTTTGCATAGCCTATTTTTCACATCTGATTTAATTTCATACAACTTAATATTGCTACACTAAAAATCTTTGTCTGGACAATACCCCAGTACTCAGCTTTTATTAGAAAATGAATGGCATGCCACTGTGATCATTTTCTGTGACGACAGAGTAAATTATTATGCAGCCTCAGAGGGGTGCCCAAACGTTTTCATGCGACTGTATTTCTCTGCCATCGACCTGTAAAGTATAGTTAACCATGCAAATACTCCTTATTTAGCTATATCAACTTGCAATATCTTTTTTTTTCTTCATACTGCCGCTCTTTGTATCATGTATCGTGTATCTGTCTTTTGTGTATTTTTGCACGCACGCACACTTGAAGTCAGAAGTTCACATACACTTAGGTTGAAGTCATTAAAACTCATTTTATATATATATATACTGTAGAAAAAAGATCATTACATTTCAGCTGTTCATTAGTCTGGTCCTGGTTCTAGTCTCTATAGGAGTAGTAGTAGTAGTAGTAGTAGTAGTAGTAGTGAATCTGTTAGTAGAGTTGTACATTAGTCTGGTTCTATTCTCTATAGTAGTAGTAGTAGTAGTAGTAGTAGTAGTAGAAGATTAGTCTGGTTCTAGTCTCTATAGTAGTAGTAGTAGTAGTAGTAGTAGTAGGAGTAGTAGTAGTGAATCTGTTAGTAGAGTTGTACATTAGTCTGGTCCTTGTTCTAGTCTCTATAGGAGTAGTAGTAGTAGTGAATCTGTTAGTAGAGTTGTACATTAGTCTGGTTCTATTCTCTATAGTAGTAGTAGTAGTAGTAGTAGTAGTAGTAGTAGTGAATCTGTTAGAGTTGTACATTAGTCTGGTCCTTGTTCTAGTCTCTATAGTAGTAGTAGTAGTAGTAGTGAATCTGTTAGTAGAGTTGTACATTAGTCTGGTCCTGGTTCTAGTCTCTATAGTAGTAGTAGTAGTAGTAGTAGTAGTGAATCTGTTAGTAGAGTTGTACATTAGTCTGGTCCTTGTTCTAGTCGCTATAGGAGTAGTAGTAGTGAATCTGTTAGTAGAGTTGTACATTAGTCTGGTTATAGTCTCTATAGGAGTAGTAGTAGTAGTAGTAGTGAATCTGTAAGTAGAGTTGTACATTAGTCTAGTCCTGGTTCTATTCTCTATAAGAGTAGTAGTAGTAGGAGTAGTAGTAGTAGTGAATCTGTTAGTAGAATTGTACATTAGTCTGGTCCTTGTTCTAGTCTCTATAGGAGTAGTAGTAGTGAATCTGTTAGTAGAGTTGTACATTAGTCTGGTCCTTGTTCTAGTCTCTATAGGAGTAGTAGTAGTAGTGAATCTGTTAGTAGAGTTGTACATTAGTCTGGTTCTATTCTCTATAGTAGTAGTAGTAGTAGTAGTAGTAGTAGTAGTAGTAGTAGTAGTAGTAGTGAATCTGTTAGTAGAGTTGTACATTAGTCTGGTCCTTGTTCTAGTCTCTATAGTAGTAGTAGTAGTAGTGAATCTGTTAGTAGAGTTGTACATTAGTCTGGTCCTGGTTCTAGTCTCTATAGGAGTAGTAGTAGTGAATCTGTTAGTAGAGTTGTACATTAGTCTGGTTCTGGTTATAGTCTCTATAGGAGTAGTAGTAGTAGTAGTAGTGAATCTGTTAGTAGAGTTGTACATTAGTCTGGTTCTGGTTATAGTCTCTATAGTAGTAGTAGTAGTAGTAGTAGTGAATCTGTTAGTAGAATTGTACATTAGTCTGGTCCTTGTTCTAGTCTCTATAGGAGTAGTAGTAGTGAATCTGTTAGTAGAGTTGTACATTAGTCTGGTTCTGGTTCTAGTCTCTATAGGAGTAGTAGTAGGAGTAGTAGTGAATCTGTAAGTAGAGTTGTACATTAGTCTGGTTCTATTCTCTATAGGAGTAGTAGTAGTAGTAGTAGTAGGAGTAGTAGTGAATCTGTTAGTAGAGTTGTACATTAGTCTGGTTCTATTCTCTATAGTAGTAGTAGTAGTAGTAGTAGTAGTAGTAGTAGTAGTAGGAGTAGTAGTGAATCTGTTAGTAGAATTGTACATTAGTCTGGTCCTTGTTCTAGTCTCTATAGGAGTAGTAGTAGTGAATCTGTTAGTAGAGTTGTACATTAGTCTGGTTCTGGTTATAGTCTCTATAGGAGTAGTAGTAGTAGTAGTGAATCTGTTAGTAGAGTTGTACATTAGTCTGGTTCTGGTTCTAGTCTCTATAGTAGTAGTAGTAGGAGTAGTAGTAGTGAATCTGTTAGTAGAGTTGTACATTAGTCTGGTTCTGGTTATAGTCTCTATAGGAGTAGTAGTAGTAGTAGTGAATCTGTTAGTAGAGTTGTACATTAGTCTGGTTCTGGTTATAGTCTCTATAGGAGTAGTAGTAGTAGTGAATCTGTTAGTAGAGTTGTACATTAGTCTGGTTCTATTCTCTATAGTAGTAGTAGTAGTAGTAGTAGTAGTAGTAGTAGTAGTAGTAGTAGTAGTAGTAGTGAATCTGTTAGAGTTGTACATTAGTCTGGTCCTTGTTCTAGTCTCTATAGTAGTAGTAGTAGTAGTAGTAGTAGTAGTAGTAGTGAATCTGTTAGTAGAGTTGTACATTAGTCTGGTCCTGGTTCTAGTCTCTATAGTAGTAGTAGTAGTAGTAGTAGTAGTAGTAGTAGTAGTAGTGAATCTGTTAGTAGAGTTGTACATTAGTCTGGTCCTGGTTCTAGTCGCTATAGGAGTAGTAGTAGTGAATCTGTTAGTAGAGTTGTACATTAGTCTGGTTATAGTCTCTATAGGAGTAGTAGTAGTAGTAGTAGTGAATCTGTAAGTAGAGTTGTACATTAGTCTAGTCCTGGTTCTATTCTCTATAAGAGTAGTAGTAGTAGGAGTAGTAGTAGTAGTGAATCTGTTAGTAGAATTGTACATTAGTCTGGTCCTTGTTCTAGTCTCTATAGGAGTAGTAGTAGTGAATCTGTTAGAGTTGTACATTAGTCTGGTCCTTGTTCTAGTCTCTATAGGAGTAGTAGTAGTAGTGAATCTGTTAGTAGAGTTGTACATTAGTCTGGTTCTATTCTCTATAGTAGTAGTAGTAGTAGTAGTAGTAGTAGTAGTAGTAGTAGTAGTAGTAGTGAATCTGTTAGTAGAGTTGTACATTAGTCTGGTCCTTGTTCTAGTCTCTATAGTAGTAGTAGTAGTAGTAGTAGTAGTAGTAGTAGTAGAAGATTAGTCTGGTTCTAGTCTCTATAGTAGTAGTAGTAGTAGTAGGAGTAGTAGTAGTGAATCTGTTAGTAGAGTTGTACATTAGTCTGGTCCTTGTTCTAGTCTCTATAGGAGTAGTAGTAGTAGTGAATCTGTTAGTAGAGTTGTACATTAGTCTGGTTCTATTCTCTATAGTAGTAGTAGTAGTAGTAGTAGTAGTAGTAGTAGTGAATCTGTTAGAGTTGTACATTAGTCTGGTCCTTGTTCTAGTCTCTATAGTAGTAGTAGTAGTAGTAGTGAATCTGTTAGTAGAGTTTTACATTAGTCTGGTCCTGGTTCTAGTCTCTATAGTAGTAGTAGTAGTAGTAGTAGTAGTGAATCTGTTAGTAGAGTTGTACATTAGTCTGGTCCTGGTTCTAGTCGCTATAGGAGTAGTAGTAGTGAATCTGTAAGTAGAGTTGTACATTAGTCTGGTTATAGTCTCTATAGGAGTAGTAGTAGTAGTAGTAGTAGTGAATCTGTAAGTAGAGTTGTACATTAGTCTAGTCCTGGTTCTATTCTCTATAAGAGTAGTAGTAGTAGGAGTAGTAGTAGTAGTGAATCTGTTAGTAGAATTGTACATTAGTCTGGTCCTTGTTCTAGTCTCTATAGGAGTAGTAGTAGTGAATCTGTTAGTAGAGTTGTACATTAGTCTGGTCCTTGTTCTAGTCTCTATAGGAGTAGTAGTAGTAGTGAATCTGTTAGTAGAGTTGTACATTAGTCTGGTTCTATTCTCTATAGTAGTAGTAGTAGTAGTAGTAGTAGTAGTAGTAGTAGTAGTGAATCTGTTAGTAGAGTTGTACATTAGTCTGGTCCTGGTTCTAGTCGCTATAGGAGTAGTAGTAGTGAATCTGTTAGTAGAGTTGTACATTAGTCTGGTTATAGTCTCTATAGGAGTAGTAGTAGTAGTAGTGAATCTGTAAGTAGAGTTGTACATTAGTCTAGTCCTGGTTCTATTCTCTATAAGAGTAGTAGGAGTAGTAGTAGTAGTGAATCTGTTAGTAGAATTGTACATTAGTCTGGTCCTTGTTCTAGTCTCTATAGGAGTAGTAGTAGTGAATCTGTTAGTAGAGTTGTACATTAGTCTGGTCCTGGTTCTAGTCTCTATAGGAGTAGTAGTAGTGAATCTGTTAGTAGAGTTGTACATTAGTCTGGTTCTGGTTATAGTCTCTATAGGAGTAGTAGTAGTAGTAGTAGTGAATCTGTTAGTAGAGTTGTACATTAGTCTGGTTCTGGTTATAGTCTCTATAGTAGTAGTAGTAGTAGTAGTAGTAGTGAATCTGTTAGTAGAATTGTACATTAGTCTGGTCCTTGTTCTAGTCTCTATAGGAGTAGTAGTAGTGAATCTGTTAGTAGAGTTGTACATTAGTCTGGTTCTGGTTCTAGTCTCTATAGGAGTAGTAGTAGGAGTAGTAGTGAATCTGTAAGTAGAGTTGTACATTAGTCTGGTTCTATTCTCTATAGGAGTAGTAGTAGTAGTAGTAGTAGTAGTAGTAGTAGTAGTAGTAGTAGTGAATCTGTTAGTAGAGTTGTACATTAGTCTGGTTCTATTCTCTATAGTAGTAGTAGTAGTAGTAGTAGTAGTAGTAGTAGTAGTAGTAGTAGTAGTAGTAGTAGTAGTAGTAGTAGGAGGAGTAGTAGTGAATCTGTTAGTAGAATTGTACATTAGTCTGGTCCTTGTTCTAGTCTCTATAGGAGTAGTAGTAGTGAATCTGTTAGTAGAGTTGTACATTAGTCTGGTTCTGGTTATAGTCTCTATAGGAGTAGTAGTAGTAGTAGTGAATCTGTTAGTAGAGTTGTACATTAGTCTGGTTCTGGTTCTAGTCTCTATAGTAGTAGTAGTAGTAGTAGGAGTAGTAGTAGTAGTAGTAGGAGTAGTAGTGAATCTGTTAGTAGAGTTGTACATTAGTCTGGTTCTATTCTCTATAGTAGTAGTAGTAGTAGTAGGAGTAGTAGTGAATCTGTTAGTAGAATTGTACATTAGTCTGGTCCTTGTTCTAGTCTCTATAGGAGTAGTAGTAGTGAATCTGTTAGTAGAGTTGTACATTAGTCTGGTTCTGGTTATAGTCTCTATAGGAGTAGTAGTAGTAGTAGTGAATCTGTTAGTAGAGTTGTACATTAGTCTGGTTCTGGTTCTAGTCTCTATAGTAGTAGTAGTAGTAGTAGTAGGAGTAGTAGTAGTGAATCTGTTAGTAGAGTTGTACATTAGTCTGGTTCTGGTTATAGTCTCTATAGGAGTAGTAGTAGTAGTAGTGAATCTGTTAGTAGAGTTGTACATTAGTCTGGTTCTGGTTATAGTCTCTATAGGAGTAGTAGTCGTAGTGAATCTGTTAGTAGAGTTGTACATTAGTCTGGTTCTATTCTCTATAGTAGTAGTAGTAGTAGTAGTAGTAGTAGTAGTAGTAGTAGTAGTAGTAGTGAATCTGTTAGAGTTGTACATTAGTCTGGTCCTTGTTCTAGTCTCTATAGTAGTAGTAGTAGTAGTAGTAGTAGTAGTGAATCTGTTAGTAGAGTTGTACATTAGTCTGGTCCTGGTTCTAGTCTCTATAGTAGTAGTAGTAGTAGTAGTAGTAGTGAATCTGTTAGTAGAGTTGTACATTAGTCTGGTCCTGGTTCTAGTCGCTATAGGAGTAGTAGTAGTGAATCTGTTAGTAGAGTTGTACATTAGTCTGGTCCTTGTTCTAGTCTCTATAGGAGTAGTAGTAGTAGTGAATCTGTTAGTAGAGTTGTACATTAGTCTGGTTCTATTCTCTATAGTAGTAGTAGTAGTAGTAGTAGTAGTAGTAGTAGTAGTAGTAGTAGTAGTAGTAGTGAATCTGTTAGTAGAGTTGTACATTAGTCTGGTCCTGGTTCTAGTCTCTATAGTAGTAGTAGTAGTAGTAGTGAATCTGTTAGTAGAGTTGTACATTAGTCTGGTCCTGGTTCTAGTCGCTATAGGAGTAGTAGTAGTGAATCTGTTAGTAGAGTTGTACATTAGTCTGGTTATAGTCTCTATAGGAGTAGTAGTAGTAGTAGTGAATCTGTAAGTAGAGTTGTACATTAGTCTAGTCCTGGTTCTATTCTCTATAAGAGTAGTAGGAGTAGTAGTAGTAGTGAATCTGTTAGTAGAATTGTACATTAGTCTGGTCCTTGTTCTAGTCTCTATAGGAGTAGTAGTAGTGAATCTGTTAGTAGAGTTGTACATTAGTCTGGTCCTGGTTCTAGTCTCTATAGGAGTAGTAGTAGTGAATCTGTTAGTAGAGTTGTACATTAGTCTGGTTCTGGTTATAGTCTCTATAGGAGTAGTAGTAGTAGTAGTGAATCTGTTAGTAGAGTTGTACATTAGTCTGGTTCTGGTTATAGTCTCTATAGTAGTAGTAGTAGTAGTGAATCTGTTAGTAGAATTGTACATTAGTCTGGTCCTTGTTCTAGTCTCTATAGGAGTAGTAGTAGTGAATCTGTTAGTAGAGTTGTACATTAGTCTGGTTCTGGTTCTAGTCTCTATAGGAGTAGTAGTAGGAGTAGTAGTGAATCTGTAAGTAGAGTTGTACATTAGTCTGGTTCTATTCTCTATAGTAGTAGTAGTAGTAGTAGTAGTAGTAGTAGTAGTAGTAGTAGTAGTAGTAGTGAATCTGTTAGTAGAGTTGTACATTAGTCTGGTTCTATTCTCTATAGTAGTAGTAGTAGTAGTAGTAGTAGTAGTAGTAGTAGTAGTAGTAGTAGTAGTAGTAGTAGTAGTGAATCTGTTAGTAGAATTGTACATTAGTCTGGTCCTTGTTCTAGTCTCTATAGGAGTAGTAGTAGTGAATCTGTTAGTAGAGTTGTACATTAGTCTGGTTCTGGTTATAGTCTCTATAGGAGTAGTAGTAGTAGTAGTGAATCTGTTAGTAGAGTTGTACATTAGTCTGGTTCTGGTTATAGTCTCTATAGGAGTAGTAGTAGTAGTAGTGAATCTGTTAGTAGAGTTGTACATTAGTCTGGTTCTGGTTATAGTCTCTATAGGAGTAGTAGTAGTGAATCTGTTAGTAGAGTTGTACATTAGTCTGGTCCTGGTTCTAGTCTCTATAGGAGTAGTAGTAGTAGTGAATCTGTTAGTAGAATTGTACATTAGTCTGGTCCTGGTTCTAGTCTCTATAGGAGTAGTAGTAGTGAATCTGTTAGTAGAGTTGTACATTAGTCTGGTTCTGGTTATAGTCTCTATAGGAGTAGTAGTAGTAGTAGTGAATCTGTTAGTAGAGTTGTACATTAGTCTGGTCCTGGTTCTAGTCTCTATAGGAGTAGTAGTAGTAGTAGTAGTAGTAGTAGTAGTAGTAGTAGTAGTAGTAGTAGTAGTAGTAGTAGTAGTAGATTAGTCTGGTTCTAGTCTCTATAGTAGTAGTAGAACAACAACATTAGTCTGGTTCTAGTCTCTATAGGAGTAGTAGTGAATCTGTTTACATAATGCATCTCTGAATCCAGCATGCCATCTACAACACAAACCACATAGGAAGCAAATAAGCTAGTCAATTGTTAGACTCAGCCATTTAATATCAATAAATTCTTATACAGAATACCAAGCATCCAACTTAGACACAAAGCACATATTAATGTCTGATGATAATGGATTATTGGAATTGAAGGAAGGAAGGAACAAGTAAACAAATAAATGAATGAATTGTTACTTACATTAACATTGTGTCTCTGAGGTCACAGGTCGGTGTCGGTCTGTTTTGAAGACGGCGGTGCAGTTCTGTACGAGGCCGAGGCAGAGAGTAAAGCAGGTGTACCTGCAGTCTACTGAGCAGCAGGTGAAGCAGCCATCCAGACACACCTGGCAGGTCATGTCACAGCAGCGGTCAGGACAGTACTCCCAGCGGTGACACTCACACAGGCAGCTCCCCCCGGACCCTGCAGCCACCTGGCAGAACTCCGCACATTGTGGACAGGGATTGCACAGCTTGGAGGAAAGCAACCCCATCGGTCAGGCTTCACAGATACAAAGACAGAGACAGATATAGAGAGAAATAGTCTGTTACTTTGGTGGAAAAAAGATACTTGTAACGACAAATGTTTTTCTGTCCTATGTTAATAATACCCCAATGTGCACTGAGCTACAGTTCCAGGACACTTGGTCAGATGACTTTCTGAACCACATCCGACTTCCTCCTATTTTGCTGGCTGGACTATGCTTTCTTAGAAATGAGCTCGACTACATAACACCTCGAGTTAGTAGTTCAAAGTTCTGACCTCTTCTTTGCTTATGTATCTGCTTCTATTTATATGATTGGATTAGCTGCTCCGTGATGATAACAGCATGTCATACTTTGACCTAGTGGAATATCCGCTTCGGCTCCCCTCTACAGGGTTAGCCTAACTGATAAGAACTCCATACTGCAACGCTGACACTGTCTATTAGAGCCCCATGACTAACTGTTATGACACTGACTAGTCATTATTGGTATTGTGTTCATTAGTCACCAAACAGAAGAAAACAGACTGAAACAGGGAGGGACTACATGGACTTGGTCCAATAAAACATTTTAGTTTTTTCTTCATTGCTAAACATTTTGAGACATTTTCCATTGTGTGCTCTAATGAACAGGAGCCTGGTCTGACTAATCTCATCCCCACCCTCAATGGCAAAAGAGAGGACTGGTGGAGGATATTTAAAAGGCCTGACTAACCCATTGGATGAGCTATTTGGAGCCCTTGGTTTCTAAGAATGAAAACCAACGTCAAAACAACGTCAGTGTTCAACAAACAGACCCAGTCTTTGTTGTTCACAAAACACCCCTCTCTCTGCACCAGTGAGGGCTCGCCTCATGTCCCAACGAGGGCCTGGGGTGTGTTCACAAAACCACCCCTCTCTCTGCACCAGTGAGGTCTCTCCTCATGTCCCGACGAGGGCCTGGGGTGTGTTCACAAAACCACCCCTCTCTCTGCACCAGTGAGGTCTCTCCTCATGTCCCGACGAGGGCCTGGGGTGTGTTCACAAAACCACCCCTCTCTCTGCACCAGTGAGGTCTCTCCTCATGTCCAGACGAGGGCCTGGGGTGTGTTCACAAAACCACCCCTCTCTCTGCACCAGTGAGGTCTCTCCTCATGTCCCGACGAGGGCCTGGGGTGTGTTCACAAAACCACCCCTCTCTCTGCACCAGTGAGGTCTCTCCTCATGTCCCGACGAGGGCCTGGGGTGTGTTCACAAAACCACCCCTCTCTCTGCACCAGTGAGGTCTCTCCTCATGTCCCGACGAGGGCCTGGGGTGTGTTCACAAAACCACCCCTCTCTCTGCACCAGTGAGGTCTCTCCTCATGTCCAGACGAGGGCCTGGGGGTGTGTTCACAAAACCACCCCTCTCTCTGCACCAGTGAGGTCTCTCCTCATGTCCAGACGAGGGCCTGGGGTGTGTTCACAAAACCACCCCTCTCTCTGCACCAGTGAGGTCTCTCCTCATGTCTTGACGAGGGCCTGGGGTGTGTTCACAAAACCACCCCTCTCTCTGCACCAGTGAGGTCTCTCCTCATGTCCTGACGAGGGCCTGGGGTGTGTTCACAAAACCACCCCTCTCTCTGCACCAGTGAGGTCTCTCCTCATGTCCTGACGAGGGCCTGGGGTGTGTTCAGTAGTGTGAAAGGTTACTTTGGTTTAGATAGGGAATGATTTCATACATTACATTTCTATTGTATAGGACAGAGCTTCATACAGGGGTTGGTCCAGCTGTGACCTAGATAACATGCCTTCAGGGAGAGAAGGAGAAGAGTGGGATCTGGACTAGGTCTGCCCCTGTTATATGTTTAGGTCCAGAAACTGGGTGGTTCGAGCCCTGAATGCTGATTGGCTGACAGCCGTGGTATATCAGATCTATTTTTACTGCTCTAATTACGTTGGTAACCAGTTTATAATAGCAATTAGGCACCTTCGGGGTTTGTGATATATGGCCAATATACCACAGCTAAGGGCTGTGTCCAGGCATTCTGCTTTGCGTCGTGGTTAAGAACAGCCCTTAGCCGTGGTATATTATTGGCCATATACCACACCTCCTCAGGCATTGTTGCTTAAATATACAGTATAGTATACTTTGTGTACTCAATGTCTGAACTGCCCTGTTACATATATGGATTTACACTGTGTGAACAATGTCTGTTACATGTGTAGATTTACAGTGTATATTCATGGAGTGTTGATAGTCCTATGGACTCACTGCTAATGGCTCCGTATCTCAAAGCCATGCAAGATATGCTTACTTCGGTTGTAAAAACGTTCCAGTAGGTCAAAATCAACAGGTGAGAAATCAAACAGATCTACAGAAAGCTGGGACCATCCTCTCTGTAAAAACACTGGTGGATTTTTTTTCTTCCTGCAATTGCATTGAAATATGATATACTTTGTCCCAGAGGGGAAATTTGTTTGACAATAAATATTGTGCAAGCATTCTTATATTGTCGCTTATGAAATAAAGGCGGGGACACATTCCAGGAAAATTAAAGCACATTACTGGAGTGTTTCCCAATCAAAATACACCATACACATTCAAACAATTTAACCAAATTAACCCCAGAAGTTGAGGTGACAGAGAGAGTACAAGGCCTACTGGGAGTTTGAAAAGCGGACACAATCAGAATCTAAAAACAATAAAACCGACTTACTCAGTGTATTTTAAAATGCATCTAATTAGTTTGTTAATGTCAAAATGTCGTTGGGGACGGCTTCTCACTTAGAATGTTAATTGGAAAGCCCGTACAGTAGGCTCGCTGGTGATAAACATTAAATATAATATGTTCTCTGAGTGAAAAAGAGCGCCACAAATCGGCCATTATGGTACGGCATGCGACCATAACAGGAAGTGACTGGGACGTCATGACATCAACGGTCAACCATATGAGGTGTGTAAAACAACAAACACAGCAGCCATCTTTAGTCCTTGGTAACCAAGGGGCCAAGGCTGTACTGCCTGGGTGAACACTGAAGATGCATGTAACCATACCAAAGAGACACATATACAGAACGAGTAACATGACTTGTACACAACAAGTACCAACATATTATAGTGGTCAGAGACATGTAGTTACATAGTAGTATGGAGCTAATAACATGTTCATATTAAACACACACCAAAGTAACCATGACTTACATGGTCAGAGACACACTAAAGACCAGCTAGGGAGTGTCCAGGAAAGGCTTGTCCTGTGAGAAAGGCTTGTCCTGTGAGAAAGGCTTGTCCATGTGAGAAAGGCTTGTCCGGGTGAGAAAGGCTTGTCCTGTGAGAAAGGCTTGTCCTGTGAGAAAGGCTTGTCCATGTTAGAATGTTCTAATTGTGAGTTGAGGTGGTGCAGAGTTATTCTGAGCTGTCTGCACCTCTGGAACAAACTGAAGAAGCTTTCAGAAAAAAACACACGTTCAGAGACCTCTGATTGGCTGACTATGGTCAGATAACCCAGGTCAGAGTGGGTGGAGCAAGTCTCTAGGGATAAATGTCTAGAAGGGGTGAAAGTTCAGAGGTGGGACTATGGGGTATGGGTTTTCTAACCTGAGCATATTTGAAGCGTATAGTTTAAGTAGTAAACGTTATATCGAATGCATCAATGATAATTAACTAACAAAAATGCATTTTCCACAGAGCTGTTTTTATCATGTCCATTAATTAAAGCAGACTGGTATTTTGATTGTTTATGTTGAGGTAGTTATTTATTTATTGCTCATTATGGCTGTTAGCGCTGGCCTGTATGGAAGTCCTAAAATATTGTGTTTTAATGGCATTACAACAAATTTCAGCTCCACTGATATTCACACACACACACACACACACACACACACACACACTCTCTCTCTCACACACGAATGACTGCAGAGCAGATCTGACCTTGACGGCTCCAACAGGCCAATGACTGTAATAAAAGTCTGTAGTGTGCTGTTGTTGGCCCAGGGGCATCCATTAATGAATGACATGACACAGCTGTGAGATATGGCTGACAGGAGGAGGGGGACAGGCTGGGGGAAGGACGAAGCCTGGTTCCTCCTGAAGTTCACAATCAGCACCTTTGTTTTGCTGACATTGAGGGAGAGGATGGAGGAGGAGGAGGACAGGCTGGTGGAAGGAGGAAGAGGGGGAGGAGGAGGAGGGGTGGGACAGGCTGGGGGAAGGAGGAAGAGGAGAAGGGGTGGGACAGGCTGGGGGAAGGGAGAATGCTGATGGAGGACAGGTGGTAGAGGCCCCACAACCTTTTCCTGTGATGAGCTACAGGACCAGAACACACACACACACTGAGGACACAACCCTGCCATAGAGGTGTGTTTACTGTAACAATTAATCAGTGATTTCATTCCATTATTTTATTCCATTATTCCTGCACTAAGTAGGGCTTCACTTCACCCAGGGCCCTCACACTGTTCACCTGCTTCTCTTATCACACAGAGCACACTCCCATAACAGAACACTCAAGCTTCCTCCTAATCCTCTTCCTCCTTCTCTCCCTTCTTCTACTCCTCCTCCTCCTCCTCTCTCCCTCCTCCTGGGTGTTCTATAGCAGGCTGGGTGTTCTATAGGAGGCTGGGTGTTGGTGTGAGAAATTAAGACCCCTGACCTTCATGTGTCTGTCAGACTGGGTAACAGAAAATAAGACCCCTGACCTTCATGTGTCTGTCAGACTGGGTAACAGAAATTAAGACCCCTGACCTTCATGTGTCTGTCAGACTGGGTAACAGAAAATAAGACCCCTGACCTTCATGTGTCTGTCAGACTGGGTAACAGAAAATAAGACCCCTGACCTTCATGTGTCTGTCAGACTGGGTAACAGAAATTAAGACCCCTGACCTTCATGTGTCTGTCAGACTGGGTAACAGAAAATAAGACCCCTGACCTTCATGTGTCTGTCAGACTGGGTAACAGAAAATAAGACCCCTGACCTTCATGTGTCTGTCAGACTGGGTAACAGAAATTAAGACCCCTGACCTTCATGTGTCTGTCAGACTGGGTAACAGAAAATAAGACCCCTGACCTTCATGTGTCTGTCAGACTGGGTAACAGAAAATAAGACCCCTGACCTTCACGTCTGTCGGTCTGGTTGTGTGTATTGCTGTAGCCTGGTTGTGTGTATTGATGTAGCCTGGTTCTGCATTGATGTAGCCTGGTTGTGTATATCAATGTAGCCTGGTTGTGTATATCAATGTAGTCTGGTTGTGTATATCAATGTAGTCTGGTTGTGTGTATTGATGTAGCCTGGTTGTGTGTATTGATGTAGCCTGGTTGTGTGTATTGATGTAGCCTGGTTGTGTGTATTGATGTAGCCTGGTTGTGTGTATTGATGTAGCCTGGTTGTGCATTGATGTAGCCTGGTTGTGTATATCAATGTAGCCTGGTTGTGTATATCAATGTAGCCTGGTTGTGTATATCAATGTAGTCTGGTTGTGTGTATTGCTGTAGCCTGGTTGTGTGTTTTGCTGTAGCCTGGTTGTGCATTGATGTAGCCTGGTTGTGCATTGATGTAGCCTGGTTGTGTATATCAATGTAGCCTGGTTGTGTATATCAATGTAGCCTGGTTGTGTGTATCGATGTAGCCTGGTTGTGTGTATTGATGTAGCCTGGTTGTGTGTATTGATGTAGCCTGGTTGTGTGTATTGATGTAGCCTGGTTGTGTGTATTGATGTAGCCTGGTTGTGTGTATTGATGTAGCCTGGTTGTGTGTATTGATGTAGCCTGGTTGTGCATTGATGTAGCCTGGTTGTGTATATCAATGTAGCCTGGTTGTGTATATCAATGTAGCCTGGTTGTGTATATCAATGTAGTCTGGTTGTGTGTATTGCTGTAGCCTGGTTGTGTGTATTGCTGTAGCCTGGTTGTGTGTATCGATGTAGCCTGGTTGTGTGTATCGATGTAGCCTGGTTGTGTGTATTGATGTAGCCTGGTTGTGTGTATTGATGTAGCCTGGTTGTGCATTGATGTAGCCTGGTTGTGTATATCGATGTAGCCTGGTTGTGCATTGATGTAGCCTGGTTGTGTATATCAATGTAGCCTGGTTGTGTATATCAATGTAGCCTGGTTGTGTATATCAATGTAGTCTGGTTGTGTGTATTGCTGTAGCCTGGTTGTGTGTATTGCTGTAGCCTGGTTGTGTGTATCAATGTAGCCTGGTTGTGTGTATTGATGTAGCCTGGTTGTGTGTATTGATGTAGCCTGGTTGTGTGTATTGATGTAGCCTGGTTTATTTGTGTTTTAGAGTGTCTAGATAAGAGTATTTTCCTGTCAGCCCTGTAGAGCAGGATCTGAAATATGCTTCCTACCAGAGTAGATTACAATGCTTCTCTCTATTTACACACACACACACACACACACAATCTACACACAATCTACACACACACACACACACACACAGTCTACACACACACACATATACTCACACATTCTCACAATCTAATTAATTGATCAGTCTTTGATTCTCATACAAGAGTACAAGTAACCAGAGACTCTTAACAGAGAAGAGCAGTGTTCAGAGAGTTGAGCCCAAGCCTCACACCCCCAACTCTGCTCCAATATCCTCACCCACACCTACAATCTGCCACTCACTGTCGATCGATTGAAAGACGCCATATGTCCACAAAATGTATCACACCCTGTCTTGGGGCTTGAGGGCTTTTCCCTGGCTAGGGCTCTGGCAGCAGACAATGAATAACAGTTTAACCAGTAAAAACACTGAGATTTAGTGAGGCTGACACTGGGGGACAGGGCAGAGCAGGTTGGTATACGGCCGCCAGACAGGCAGAAAAGAAGGATCAGTCCACAGCATTTCATCTGGATTGGAAAAACACTTGTATTTCACCCCTCCCCGTCATCACTCCCTCCCTCCCTCCATTCCCAAAGGGCTCCAGCACCTTCACTCCATCACTCTTATTAATTGGGGGGAGGGGGGGGGGGTGATGTTTAATAGACAAGCAGGAAGAAGAAGAGGAGGAGGAGGAAGATGAGGAAGAGAGAAGGACAGAAAGAGGAAAATAATGGGAAGATAAGGAAGAGAGTTGGAAGGGGAGGAGGAGGAAGATGAGGAGGAGGAGGAGGAGGAGAAGCAGGACAGTGGACAGTTACAGTATGCATTAGGTGAATGGTAGCTCAGTGGACAGTTACAGTATGCAGGTGAATGGAATCTCAGTGGACAGTTACAGTATGCAGGTGAATGGTATCTCAGTGGACAGTTACAGTATGCAAGTGAATGGTATCTCAGTGGACAGTTACAGTATGCAGGTGAATGGTATCTCAGTGGACAGTTACAGTATGCAGGTGAATGGAATCTCAGTGGACAGTTACAGTATGCAGGTGAATGGTAGCTCAGTGAACAGTTACAGTATGCAGTAGGTGAATGGTAGCTCAGTGGACAGTTACAGTATGCAGTAGGTGAATGGTATCTCAGTGGACAGTTACAGTATGCAGTAGGTGAATGGTAGCTCAGTGGACAGTTACAGTATGTAGTAGGTGAATGGTATCTCAGTGGACAGTTACAGTATGCAGTAGGTGAATGGTATCTCAGTGGACAGTTACAGTATGCAGTAGGTGAATGGTATCTCAGTGGACAGTTACAGTATGCAGTAGGTGAATGGTAGTTCAGTGGACAGTTACATTATGCAGTAGGTGAATGGTAGCTCAGTGGACAGTTACAGTATGCAGTAGGTGAATGGTATCTCAGTGGACAGTTACAGTATGCAGTAGGTGAATGGTATCTCAGTGGACAGTTACAGTATGCAGTAGGTGAATGGTAGCTCAGTGGACAGTTACAGTATGCAGTAGGTGAATGGTAGTTCAGTGGACAGTTACATTATGCAGTAGGTGAATGGTAGTTCAGTGAGTTTTTCATGGCAGATGTGTCCATGAGTTCTCCTGGTTGAAACACAGCTGTTCAACTCTTCAAGGTAATGGACTGATGGCCTCGTGTAATACCATGGTGCTCCCTGTGTAATACCATGGTGCTCCCTGTACAATACCATGGTGCTCCCTGTGTAATACCATGGTGCTCCCTGTGTAATACCATGGTGCTCCCTGTACAATACCATGGTGCTCCCTGTACAATACCATGGTGCTCCCTGTGTAATCCCATGGTGCTCCCTGTACAATACCATGGTGGTCCCTGTACAATACCATGGTGCTCCCTATACAATACCATGGTGCTCCCTGTACAATACCATGGTGCTCCCTGTGTAATCCCATGGTGCTCCCTGTACAATACCATGGTGCTCCCTGTACAATACCATGGTGCTCCCTGTACAATACCATGGTGCTCCCTGTACAATCCCATGGTGCTCCCTGTACAATACCATGGTGCTCCCTGTACAATACCCTCGATATGCGTAGTTTAGTGTGGTCTATGAGACATAATTTCTGGATAGAATACAGAGATACTGTGTAAATACCATGCTGCTCTTTCCTCAACATAAACTTCACTCAGGGCTCTGAGGTCCTTTCTAATGTATGAATATGTTCTGGGGATATCATTGCTAAAGTAGTGTGTCTGAAGTACTGTATGTGAATAATGGGACAAAATATAATGATGTTTTGCATCTTTTTGACATTAAATCCATTGAAAGGATGTCACAAATTTTCACACATTATCCAACTTTAATTATTTCTCAATAATTATTTTGGATAGCTATGCCAAACATCCTTCCCCCAAATAACTTTTTATTTTAGATTTATTTTCAGGAAGATCCAAAACATCATAATTATCTTTGGGTCTATCTCACCTGGAACGCCTTTATAGAAAACAGGTCCAACAAATTCTAGCATTTTATAAAATGGTGTTTGAGGCATTGAACAACTTTAATAAGTGTCAACTAAGATGTTATGAAGGGTGCTGGAGAGACAGTGTGACAGTCAAGATGTTATGAAGGGTGCTGGAGAGACAGTGTGACAGTCAATATATTATGAAGGGTGCTGGAGAGACAGTGTGACAGTCAATATATTATGAAGGGTGCTGGAGAGACAGTGTGACAGTCAAGATGTTATGAAGGGTGCTGGAGAGACAGTGTGACAGTCAATATGTTATGAAGGGTGCTGGAGAGACAGTGTGACAGTCAATATATTATGAAGGGTGCTGGAGAGACAGTGTGACAGTCAAGATGTTATGAAGGGTGCTGGAGAGACAGTGTGACAGTCAAGATGTTATGAAGGGTGCTGGAGAGACAGTGTGACAGTCAAGATGTTATAAAGGGTGCTGGAGAGACAGTGTGACAGTCAAGATGTTATGAAGGGTGCTGGAGAGAGAGTGTGACAGTCAAGATGTTATGAAAGGTGCTGGAGAGACAGTGTGACAGTCAAGATGTTATGAAGGGAGCTGGAGAGACAGTGTGACAGTCAAGATGTTATGAAGGGAGCTCAATGTCTGTGGACTAGTACAGAGCTTTCATGTTCAGCTGAACCTCAACTGGTGTTGTTGTTTACAATATTGTGTTCCTAGATGTTGTTTCTGTGGACTGGTACAGAGCTGGTTTAGTCCAACGTCATCTAGATGATTTTGTATCGTTTTATGTTTCTTCTTTTAGATTTTGTGGAAATATTTCGCACTTTCCTGCTAAATTTAACTTCACATCGTGAAGGCAACGTTGTTTACAGGAGTGTTGTTGTTGAGCGGGGCCTTCTATCAGTCGTGTAGTGACTCAAGCAGCATTAGTCTCTTGTGACGGCCAGTGTGCCTGTGAGATTTCCTTTTGGCTGCTGAGATTATCCGCCTCTGGGGTTCGTGGTATTTGGCCAATATGCCACGACTAAGGGCTGTATCCAGGCAATCCGTGTTGCGTCGTGCAAAAAGAACAGCCCTTAGCCATGGTATATTGGCCATATACTACACCTCATGTCTCATTGCGTAACCATGTAAATCCAGAGCACTGTGAAATAAAAAATAGGCAGTACAGCAGACCAGAACACACTGAACGTAGGCAGTACAGCAGACCAGAACACACTGAACGTAGGCAGTACAGCAGACCAGAACACACTGAACGTAGGCAGTACAGCAGACCAGAACACACTGAACGTAGGCAGTACAGCAGACCAGAACACACTGAACGTAGGCAGTACAGCAGTTTATGGTGAAATTATTGTCTTTCCACTTCCGTATTATGGCCCCAACAGTGCTCACTGGAACATTCAGAAGCTTAGAAATGCGCCTATAACCAATGCCATCATTATGTTTTGCAACAATTAGGTTGCGAAGGTCTTGAGACAGCTCTTTGCTTTTACCCATCATGAGATGTGTCTTGTGTGACACCTTGGCAATGAGACCTTTTTTGTAGGCCATCAGTTGGGACTGAACCAGCTGATATTAATTTGCACTGACAGGGGGCTGGATTGCTTTTTAATTACTGATAGTTTTCAGCTGTTGTCTTTGCTTTCCATGCCTTTTTGAACCTCCCTTTCTTCATGTGTTCAATACTTTTTCCCTGTGTCATTTCACATTATTACACATAACTTAATTTCTGAACTTATTTGTTTTGGTTTCTTTGTATGTATGGATTATTTGGGTTGTTACCAACATCTGGTGAAACTTTCATGTCAATAGCACCTTTGGAAATATATTTACTGAGAAAAATGGTAACGTGTTCAATACTTATTTCACCCGCTGTAGATTGGATTAAAAAAGGTGTCAATCAATCAGCAACAAGCCCAACCCCATCGTTATTGGTCATTATTGATCCAAGGTCAACAGGTCTCCTCAAACCTTTCCAGATTGAGAACTCTGGACAACGTTTACATGTTTAGAAAAAAAACATCTATGAATACAAACACAAAACTAACTTAAAATACAACAAGTTATAGGTTCAGTTTGAAAAAAGGGACCAATCATCAACAAGCCCAAACCGCTTTGGACATCTACATCACCCGGTGTTACAGGAAGATCAAGAAAATCATCAAGGACCTCAGTCACCCGAGCCATGGCCTGTTCACCCTGCTACCATCTAGCAGGCAGAGACAGTACAGCTGCATTAAAGCTGGGACGAGAGTCTGAAAAACAGCTTCTATCTCCAGGCCATCAGACCCGGTACCCTGCCCTGAACTTAATCACTGTTCTAGCCGGCCTCCACCCGGTACCCTGCCCTGAACTTAATCACTGTTCTAGCCTCCACACCTGTATTATGTCATGTTTCATGTTTTGTGTGGAACCCCAGGAAGAGTAGCTCCTGACTGCCCTATGCACATAGTCACCTTAGTGACTGCCCTATGCACATAGTCACCTTAGTGACTGCCCTATGCACATAGTCACCTTAGTGACTGCCCTATGCACATAGTCACCTTAGTGACTGCCCTATGCACATAGTCACCTTAGTGACTGCCCTATGCACATAGTCACCTTAGTGACTGCCCTATGCACATAGTCACCTTAGTGACTGCCCTATGCACATAGTCACCTTAGTGACTGCCCTATGCACATAGTCACCTTAGTGACTGCCCTATGCACATAGTCACCTTAGTGACTGCCCTATGCACATAGTCACCTTAGTGACTGCCCTATGCACATAGTCATTGAACACTGATAACTTTAATAATGTTTACATAATGTTTAATGTTCCAAAATCGATTAGCATTCCTGCAACATTGTTTTGTTGAAATTGAATTTGATCTCTGAGAAATCCTTCTTAAACTCTTAAGCTGACAGTCTCCGAAATCGGGCACTAGAATTACTTACAAAAAAAATGTATATGGACCATGTAAAAGTTATCTGTTGAATAATTTTGTATTTGCCTCCTGGTGGTCGGCTGCATCATTACATCCATTTATATAACGTCGTTGCAACGTTATGTGAAAGGGGGCGGTCATTAAAAACAAAATTTTTATCCAGCTTGACTGCTTCACGACACAGACATGGCATAAGTCGCTGAATTTGTCTCGAGTAGGCGAATCTAAATACATAGTAACTTTCATAGCTCTACGATAAAGACTGCGACCTACGCTCTTCCTTAAAAATTAAATAAGTAAATAATTTTGTGTAGAAGTGCATTAGGATAGTACTGATGAACACACTGCACTGCTGGAAACAAACATAAGCATTTTACTGCACCTGCTTTAATATCTACTCAACTGTGTATGTGACAAATACACTTTGATTTGATATTTTTTATCACTATTGATCGGACAACGTCAACAGAACCTTTACCAGATTCTAGTCAACACCAGGTCAATAAGCCTGCATGTACTACTCTGGTTAATATTTACATGTTCAGAACCATCTAAGGCCAGCTCAGTAAGCCTGAATGGACGAGAGATGGATTGATAGATAGATAGATAGATAGATAGATAGATAGATAGATAGATAGATAGATAGATAGATAGATAGATAGATAGATAGATAGATAGATAGATAGATAGATAGATACTTTATTTATCCCTGTGGAGAAATTACTTTGTCAAGCAGCTACGAAAAACACAGGGCAGGTGCAAAATGCCAGAACGAAATACACAAATGACAGATACACGATACATAGAGCGGCAGTATTGAGTGCAAAAAGCTATAGAAACGCATTGCATAGTATGAGTGAATGACTGAATATGTACACTATACATTGTTATAGTGTTATATATTATTAATAATAAAATAAAATATTTGCATGGGTAACTATACTATACAGGTCGATGACAGAGAAAGATACTTAGCTAAAAGTGCGTATGATATAAGTGAGGGTAATAACATTTTACTTAATATACAGTCTGGTTAAATGTACAGGTAAGTTAATATTTGCATGGTTAAATTAACTGTACAGGTAAATATACAGTTAAATGTACAGGTAAGTGAATATTTGCATGGTTAAATTAACTGTACAGGTAAATATACAGTTAAATGTACAGTCAATCAATCAATCAATCAAATTTATTTATAAAGCGCTTTTTACATCAGCCGATGTCACAAAGTGCTATACAGAAACCCAGCCTAAAACCCCAAACAGCAAGCAATGCAGATGTAGAAGCACGGTGGCTAGGAAAAACTCCCTAGAAAGGCAAAACCTAGGAAGAAACCTAGAGAGGAACCAGGCTCTGGGGGGTGGCCAGTCCTCTTCTGGCTGTGCCGGGTGGAGATTATAACAATTTATGGCCATTAAGGCAAATTCTTTCTCCAAGATGTTCAAATGTTCATAGATGACCAGCAGGGTCAAATAATAATAAAAGTAGTTGTGGAGGTTAAATTAACTGTACAGGTAAATGACAGGAAGAGATACTTAAATAGCTAAATAGTGTGTATGATATAATTTAGGGTAATAATACTAATTCCCTTAAAATACAGTCCTTAGTGCGCAGGGTTTAATTACAGATAAATGCACGTATTGCACATTCGATATACTAAAAGCAATAAAAAAAAAAGATTAAAAGGCAGGTATATTACTTTGGTTAATGTTTACATGTTCAGAACCATCTATAGTACAATAAGAAAACATACAGGAAAACCAAAGAAACACAAAACAAACGTAGACAATGTGTTGATGGATTACCAGGCACCAGGAGCTCAATGTGTTGATGGATTACCAGGCACCAGGAGCTCAATGTGTTGATGGATTACCAGGCACCAGGAGCTCAATGTGTTGATGGATTACCAGGCACCAGGAGCTCAATGTGTTGATGGATTACCAGGCACCAGGAGCTCAATGTGTTGATGGATTACCAGGCACCAGGAGCTCAATGTGTTGATGGATTACCAGGCACCAGGAGCTCAATGTGTTGATGGATTACCAGGCACCAGGAGCTCAATGTGTTGATGGATTACCAGGCACCAGGAGCTCAATGTGTTGATGGATTACCAGGCACCAGGAGCTCAATGTGTTGATGGATTACCAGGCACCAGGAGCTCAATGTGTTGATGCATAACCAGGAGCTCAATGTGTTGATGCATAACCAGGCACCAGGAGCTCAATGTGTTGATGCATAACCAGGAGCTCAATGTGTTGATGCATAACCAGGAGCTCAATGTGTTGATGCATAACCAGGCACCAGGAGCTCAATGTGTTGATGCATAACCAGGAGCTCAATGTGTTGATGCATAACCAGGCACCAGGAGCTCAAAGTGTTGATGCATAACCAGGAGCTCAATGTGTTGATGGATTACCAGGCACCAGGACCTCAATGTGTTGATGGATTACCAGGCACCAGGAGCTCAATGTGTTGATGGATTACCAGGCACCAGGAGCTCAATGTGTTGATGGATTACCAGGCACCAGGAGCTCAATGTGTTGATGGATTACCAGGCACCAGGAGCTCAATGTGTTGATGGATACCAGGCACCAGGAGCTCAATGTGTTGATGGATAACCAGGCACCAGGAGCTCAATGTGTTGATGGATAACCAGGAGCTCAATGTGTTGATGGATAACCAGGCACCAGGAGCTCAAAATACTACTATGATACTACTATGATACTACTCACTATGATACTACCATGATACTACTCACTATGATACTACTATGATACTACTCACTATGATACTACTATGATACTACTCACTATGATACTACTATGATACTACTCACTATGATACTACTATGATACTACTCACTATGATACTACTATGATACTACTCACTATGATACTACTATAATACTACTCACTATGATACTACTATGATACTACTCACTATGATACTACTATGATACTACTCACTATGATACTACTATGATACTACTCACTATGATACTACTAAGAATACTACTCACTATGATACTACTATGATACTACTCACTATGATACTACTATGATACTACTCACTATAATACTACTATGATACTACTCACTATAATACTACTCACTATGATACTACTATGATACTACTCACTATGATACTACTATGATACTACTCACTATAATACTACTATGATACTACTCACTATAATACTACTATGATACTACTCACTATAATACTACTATGATACTACTCACTATGATACTACTCACTATAATACTACTATGATACTACTCACTATGATACTACTCACTATGATACTACTATGATACTACTCACTATGATACTACTCACTATAATACTACTATGATACTACTCACTATGATACTACTATGATACTACTCACTATGATACTACTCACTATAATACTACTATGATACTACTCACTATGATACTACTCACTATGATACTACTATGATACTACTCACTATGATACTACTATGATACTACTCACTATGATACTACTATGATACTACTCACTATGATACTACTATGATACTACTCACTATGATACTACTATGATACTACTCACTATAATACTACTATGATACTACTCACTATAATACTACTCACTATGATACTACTATGATACTACTCACTATGATACTACTACTATGATACTACTCACTATAATACTACTATGATACTACTCACTATAATACTACTATGATACTACTCACTATAATACTACTATGATACTACTCACTATGATACTACTCACTATAATACTACTATGATACTACTCACTATGATACTACTCACTATGATACTACTATGATACTACTCACTATGATACTACTATGATACTACTCACTATAATACTACTATGATACTACTCACTATAATACTACTATGATACTACTCACTATGATACTACTCACTATGATACTACTATGATACTACTCACTATAATACTACTATGATACTACTCACTGTAATACTACTCACTATGATACTACTCACTATGATACTACTATGATACTACTCACTATAATACTACTATGATACTACTCACTATAATACTACTATGATACTACTCACTATGATACTACTCACTATAATACTACTATGATACTACTCACTATGATACTACTCACTATGATACTACTCACTATGATACTACTCACTATGATACTACTATGATACTACTCACTATAATACTACTATGATACTACTCACTATAATACTACTATGATACTACTCACTATAATACTACTCACTACAGTATAATACTACTATGATACTACTCACTATGATACTACTATGATACTACTCACTATAATACTACTATGATACTACTCACTATAATACTACTATGATACTACTATGATACTACTCACTATAATACTACTATGATACTACTCACTATAATACTACTATGATACTACTCACTATGATACTACTATGATACTACTCACTATAATACTACTCACTACAGTATAATACTACTATGATACTACTCACTATGATACTACTATGATACTACTCACTATAATACTACTCACTACAGTATAATACTACTATGATACTACTCACTATGATACTACTATGATACTACTCACTATAATACTACTATGATACTACTCACTATGATACTACTATGATACTACTCACTATAATACTACTATGATACTACTCACTATGATACTACTATGATACTACTCACTATAATACTACTCACTACAGTATAATACTACTATGATACTACTCACTATGATACTACTATGATACTACTCACTATAATACTACTCACTACAGTATAATACTACTATGATACTACTCACTATGATACTACTATGATACTACTCACTATAATACTACTCACTACAGTATAATACTACTATGATACTACTCACTATGATACTACTATGATACTACTCACTATAATACTACTATGATACTACTCACTATGATACTACTATGATACTACTCACTATAATACTACTCACTACAGTATAATACTACTATGATACTACTCACTATGATACTACTATGATACTACTCACTATAATACTACTCACTACAGTATAATACTACTATGATACTACTCACTATGATACTACTATGATACTACTCACTATAATACTACTCACTATAATACTACTATGATACTACTCACTATGGTACTACTATGATACTAGTCACTATAATACTACTATGATACTACTCACTATGATACTACTATGATACTACTCACTATAATACTACTCACTACAGTATAATACTACTATGATACTACTCACTATGATACTACTCACTATAATACTACTATGATACTACTCACTATGGTACTACTATGATACTAGTCACTATAATACTACTATGATACTACTCACTATGATACTACTATGATACTACTCACTATAATACTACTCACTACAGTATAATACTACTATGATACTACTCACTATGATACTAATATGATACTACTCACTATAATACTACTCACTACAGTATAATACTACTATGATACTACTCACTATGATACTACTCACTACAGTATAATACTACTATGATACTACTCACTATGATACTACTATGATACTACTCACTATGATACTACTATGATACTACTCACTATAATACTACTATGATACTACTCACTATAATACTACTATGATACTACTCACTATAATACTACTCACTACAGTATAATACTACTATGATACTACTCACTATGATACTACTATGATACTACTCACTATAATACTACTCACTACAGTATAATACTACTATGATACTACTCACTATGATACTACTATGATACTACTTACTATAATACTACTCACTACAGTATAATACTACTATGATACTACTCACTATGATACTACTATGATACTACTCACTATAATACTACTATGATACTACTCACTATGATACTACTATGATACTACTCACTATAATACTACTCACTACAGTATAATACTACTATGATACTACTCACTATGATACTACTATGATACTACTCACTATAATACTACTCACTACAGTATAATACTACTATGATACTACTCACTATGATACTACTCACTATGATACTACTATGATACTACTCACTATGATACTACTATGATACTACTCACTATAATACTACTATGATACTACTCACTATAATACTACTATGATACTACTCACTATGATACTACTCACTATAATACTACTATGATACTACTCACTATGATACTACTCACTATGATACTACTCACTATGATACTACTATGATACTACTCACTATAATACTACTATGATACTACTCACTATAATACTACTATGATACTACTCACTATAATACTACTCACTACAGTATAATACTACTATGATACTACTCACTATGATACTACTATGATACTACTCGCTATAATACTACTATGATACTACTCACTATAATACTACTATGATACTACTATGATACTACTCACTATAATACTACTATGATACTACTCACTATAATACTACTATGATACTACTCACTATGATACTACTATGATACTACTCACTATAATACTACTCACTACAGTATAATACTACTATGATACTACTCACTATGATACTACTATGATACTACTCACTATAATACTACTCACTACAGTATAATACTACTATGATACTACTCACTATGATACTACTATGATACTACTCACTATAATACTACTATGATACTACTCACTATGATACTACTATGATACTACTCACTATAATACTACTATGATACTACTCACTATGATACTACTATGATACTACTCACTATAATACTACTCACTACAGTATAATACTACTATGATACTACTCACTATGATACTACTATGATACTACTCACTATAATACTACTCACTACAGTATAATACTACTATGATACTACTCACTATGATACTACTATGATACTACTCACTATAATACTACTATGATACTACTCACTATGATACTACTATGATACTACTCACTATAATACTACTCACTACAGTATAATACTACTATGATACTACTCACTATAATACTACTATGATACTACTCACTATAATACTACTCACTACAGTATAATACTACTATGATACTACTCACTATGATACTACTATGATACTACTCACTATAATACTACTCACTACAGTATAATACTACTATGATACTACTCACTATGATACTACTATGATACTACTTACTATAATACTACTCACTACAGTATAATACTACTATGATACTACTCACTATGATACTACTATGATACTACTCACTATAATACTACTATGATACTACTCACTATGATACTACTATGATACTACTCACTATAATACTACTCACTACAGTATAATACTACTATGATACTACTCACTATGATACTACTATGATACTACTCACTATAATACTACTCACTACAGTATAATACTACTATGATACTACTCACTATGATACTACTATGATACTACTCACTATGATACTACTATGATACTACTCACTATAATACTACTATGATACTACTCACTATAATACTACTATGATACTACTCACTATGATACTACTCACTATAATACTACTATGATACTACTCACTATGATACTACTCACTATGATACTACTCACTATGATACTACTCACTATGATACTACTATGATACTACTCACTATAATACTACTATGATACTACTCACTATAATACTACTATGATACTACTCACTATAATACTACTCACTACAGTATAATACTACTATGATACTACTCACTATGATACTACTATGATACTACTCACTATAATACTACTATTATACTACTCACTATAATACTACTATAATACTACTATGATACTACTCACTATAATACTACTATGATACTACTCACTATAATACTACTATGATACTACTCACTATGATACTACTATAATACTACTCACTATAATACTACTCACTACAGTATAATACTACTATGATACTACTCACTATGATACTACTATGATACTACTCACTATAATACTACTCACTACAGTATAATACTACTATGATACTACTCACTATGATACTACTATGATACTACTCACTATAATACTACTATGATACTACTCACTATGATACTACTATGATACTACTCACTATAATACTACTATGATACTACTCACTATGATACTACTATGATACTACTCACTATAATACTACTCACTACAGTATAATACTACTATGATACTACTCACTATGATACTACTATGATACTACTCACTATAATACTACTCACTACAGTATAATACTACTATGATACTACTCACTATGATACTACTATGATACTACTCACTATAATACTACTCACTACAGTATAATACTACTATGATACTACTCACTATGATACTACTATGATACTACTCACTATAATACTACTATGATACTACTCACTATGATACTACTATGATACTACTCACTATAATACTACTCACTACATTATACTACTACTATGATACTACTCACTATGATACTACTATGATACTACTCACTATAATACTACTCACTACAGTATAATACTACTATGATACTACTCACTATGATACTACTATGATACTACTCACTATAATACTACTCACTACAGTATAATACTACTATGATACTACTCACTATGATACTACTCACTACAGTATAATACTACTATGATACTACTCACTATGATACTACTATGATACTACTCACTATAATACTACTCACTACAGTATAATACTACTATGATACTACTCACTATGATACTACTCACTATAATACTACTATGATACTACTCACTATGGTACTACTATGATACTAGTCACTATAATACTACTATGATACTACTCACTATGATACTACTATGATACTACTCACTATAATACTACTCACTACAGTATAATACTACTATGATACTACTCACTATGATACTACTATGATACTACTCACTATAATACTACTCACTACAGTATAATACTACTATGATACTACTCACTATGATACTACTATGATACTACTCACTACAGTATAATACTACTATGATACTACTCACTATGATACTACTATGATACTACTCACTATAATACTACTATGATACTACTCACTATGATACTACTATGATACTACTCACTATAATACTACTATGATACTACTCACTATAATACTACTATGATACTACTCACTATAATACTACTCACTACAGTATAATACTACTATGATACTACTCACTATGATACTACTATGATACTACTCACTATAATACTACTCACTACAGTATAATACTACTATGATACTACTCACTATGATACTACTATGATACTACTTACTATAATACTACTCACTACAGTATAATACTACTATGATACTACTCACTATGATACTACTATGATACTACTCACTATAATACTACTATGATACTACTCACTATGATACTACTATGATACTACTCACTATAATACTACTCACTACAGTATAATACTACTATGATACTACTCACTATGATACTACTATGATACTACTCACTATAATACTACTCACTACAGTATAATACTACTATGATACTACTCACTATGATACTACTATGATACTACTCACTATAATACTACTCACTACAGTATAATACTACTATGAGACTACTCACTATGATACTACTATGATACTACTCACTACAGTATAATACTACTATGATACTACTCACTATGATACTACTATGATACTACTCACTATAATACTACTATGATACTACTCACTATGATACTACTGTGATACTGCTCACTATAATACTACTATGATACTACTCACTATAATACTACTATGATACTACTCACTATAATACTACTCACTACAGTATAATACTACTATGATACTACTCACTATGATACTACTATGATACTACTCACTATAATACTACTCACTACAGTATAATACTACTATGATACTACTCACTATGATACTACTATGATACTACTTACTATAATACTACTCACTACAGTATAATACTACTATGATACTACTCACTATGATACTACTATGATACTACTCACTACAGTATAATACTACTATGATACTACTCACTATGATACTACTATGATACTACTCACTATAATACTACTATGATACTACTCACTATGATACTACTATGATACTACTCACTATAATACTACTATGATACTACTCACTATAATACTACTATGATACTACTCACTATAATACTACTCACTACAGTATAATACTACTATGATACTACTCACTATGATACTACTATGATACTACTCACTATAATACTACTCACTACAGTATAATACTACTATGATACTACTCACTATGATACTACTATGATACTACTTACTATAATACTACTCACTACAGTATAATACTACTATGATACTACTCACTATGATACTACTATGATACTACTCACTATAATACTACTATGATACTACTCACTATGATACTACTATGATACTACTCACTATAATACTACTCACTACAGTATAATACTACTATGATACTACTCACTATGATACTACTATGATACTACTCACTATAATACTACTCACTACAGTATAATACTACTATGATACTACTCACTATGATACTACTATGATACTACTCACTATAATACTACTCACTACAGTATAATACTACTATGAGACTACTCACTATGATACTACTATGATACTACTCACTACAGTATAATACTACTATGATACTACTCACTATGATACTACTATGATACTACTCACTATAATACTACTATGATACTACTCACTATGATACTACTGTGATACTGCTCACTATAATACTACTATGATACTACTCACTATAATACTACTATGATACTACTCACTATAATACTACTCACTACAGTATAATACTACTATGATACTACTCACTATGATACTACTATGATACTACTCACTATAATACTACTCACTACAGTATAATACTACTATGATACTACTCACTATGATACTACTATGATACTACTTACTATAATACTACTCACTACAGTATAATACTACTATGATACTACTCACTATGATACTACTATGATACTACTCACTATAATACTACTATGATACTACTCACTATGATACTACTATGATACTACTCACTATAATACTACTCACTACAGTATAATACTACTATGATACTACTCACTATGATACTACTATGATACTACTCACTATAATACTACTCACTACAGTATAATACTACTATGATACTACTCACTATGATACTACTATGATACTACTCACTATAATACTACTCACTACAGTATAATACTACTATGAGACTACTCACTATGATACTACTATGATACTACTCACTATGATACTACTATGATACTACTCACTATAATACTACTATGATACTACTCACTAAGTATAATTCTACTATGATACTACTCACTATGATACTACTGTGATACTGCTCACTATAATACTACTATGATACTACTCTCTACAGTATAATACTACTATGATACTACTCACTATGATACTACTATGATACTACTCACTATAATACTACTATGATACTACTCACTATGATACTACTCACTATAATACTACTATGATACTACTCAATATAATACTACTATCATTGAACTTGCAATGTTTGGTTCCAATTGAATAATGACCCTGTGCTGTGGCTCGTTCCGTTAGCTAGAGGATTTACACACTATGGAGGACAGGTGGAGAATTAGACAGATTTATGAACACAGAGACACTACTGAGATGGCAAGCCAGCTGCTACTTGACACTTGAACATGGAAAGAATGACAGAGCGAGAGAGAGAGGCCTGTACTCATTACAGGTAGTGGCAGCAAGCAAGTCCCCCTCCCCCATAGAAAACAAATTCATCAAAATATCTGTGAGTTTACTAGATTTATTGAAGAGTTTGTTTGCACAGACAGCTAGCCACCTGGGGAGAAGCATGGAGGAAAATATCATCAAGCATAAAGACAAACTCTTCCCCTAATGTGATTAATTAACTATGTATCCTATCATTAATCAGAATAATTATCCTCCACAAGGGAATCCTCCTTATAACACAAGCACAGACATTTTATAAACTCATTAAAATTGGAAAACAGCTAAACAATGTTACCGTCTAGAATACTGATGTCAATAACCAGGAGGTCATCTAAAGAGGTTATTAACCAGGAGGTCATCTAAAGAGGTTAATAACCAGGAGGTCATCTAAAGAGGTTAATAACCAGGAGGTCATCTAAAGAGGTTAATAACCAGGAGGTCATCTAAAGAGGTTAATAACCAGGAGGTCATCTAAAGAGGTTAATAACCAGGAGGTCATCTAAAGAGGTTAATAACCAGGAGGTAATCTAAAGAGGTTAATAACCAGGAGGTCATCTAAAGAGGTTAATAACCAGGAGGTCATCTAAAGAGGTTAATAACCAGGAGGTCATCTAAAGAGGTTAATGACCAGGAGGTCATCTAAAGAGGTTAATAACCAGGAGGTCATCTAAAGAGGTTAATAACCAGGAGGTCATCTAAAGAGGTTAATAACCAGGAGGTCATCTAAAGAGGTTATGATGAGGTTTTCTCTATCAGAGGGTGTGTGTGTGTGTGTGTGTGCGTGGCCTATTCATGGACAGCATTATTTCTACCAAGAAGAAGACAGTTTTAAAAAATTAGTTACACTTTAGATTTTAAATCACACCTAGGATGTGTCCCAAATAGCACCCCTTTCCCCTTTGTACTGTAGTGCACTACCTTTGACCAAAGCCTTGCTCTACAAAGGGAACATTTTGTATACAACCCTATTCTCCTCCAATCTCCATTCATCCAGGTATGTTATGTTCCTTTCAGACATAAAACAAAGCTTGTCTCAACACCAGCAACACATGGCAGATAGATTGTGGAGATTAACATGGTTTAATAATCAGCTGGATCATAACTCTATGGTTAGTCTAGTAATGATGGTGATTAACATGGTTTAATAATCAGCTGGATCATAACTCTATGGTTAGTCTAGTGAACTATCTCTGTCATGGTATAACATATATTTTTTAGTGACTTCTTCCTTCACTTGTTTCTCTACCTTTATAGCAAGTCAAGCTAGCTGACACTGTAGAGCAAGCTAGGCTAGGTTGAAGACACCATTGTAGCTAGCATACTATGGGGACAGCATTTTTCATCAGTCAACACTTGTAATGTAATAACAGATCTGTTTGTGTGTGTGTGTGTGTGTGTGTAGCCTCATTGAAGTTACAAAAATGTCAATGTTCAACCTTAACATATGATAACTATACAACAGAACAGATAAAACAGGAATTAAATTTACTCTCACGGGTGGTGAAAAACAAAGCCACAAACCCTACTAAACTATGCCTCCAGTCTGCTGATTTAACCCGCTGGGTCATATGTCAATAACCCAGTATAAACAACCCAACGTGTGTTGATTTGTCGTCAGTCAACACTAATAATAACGGATCTGTGTGTGTGTGTGTGTGTGTGTGCGCATACGTGCAAGTGTGTATTTACACATGAATGTGAGTACAGGGAATGACAAAGAGACAAACAAACAAAGAACCTGCTACAACAACAGAACCTGACTCCATTACCATAGAAACTCTGCTGCATCTGTTAGGTAGGGGAACTACTGTAGGACAATATCTCTGCTTAAAGACCTGCTTCATTAATTAATCGCTTTTGGCATCAGAAGTTTGCGAGCATCCCTTGCCTATATCAGGCTTTCCTCAGGCACAGTTTATGCATTGGAGGTTTGCCTGTTTAATGTTATTTACATCACAATAATAGGATAAAATATGAATTATGCTAATGTCAACGCCTGATACCGCGCCGCGTCCTGCTCCGGAGACGGAGCCTCCACCTGACCGGCATCACGTCCTGCTCCGGGGGCGGAGTCTCCACCGACACCCCGCCCCTTGGGTGTTCCTGGTTTAGCGGTCGGGAGCCCGCGCCTTTAGTGGGGGGGGGGGGGGTGGTACTGTCACGGGCCTGACTATAGGGAGGCCTCTAGGCATCTCTATGTTTGTCTGGTGGTGACTGTCAGGCCTTGACTGCAGGGAGGCCTCTAGATATGTCTATGTGTGGTTTTGTGGTTTTCCCCAATTGGAGGCAGCTGCCCTGCGTTGTCTCTAATTGGGGATCCTATTTAAGTTTCCTATTTAGGTTTCCCACCTACGTGTGGATCATTGTTTGTGCTTTTTGCATTTCAGTTCATGGTTGCTTCCACTCCTTTGTTGTATTTGCAAACCAATAAAGGAATGTCTCTCTACTACTGCAATCCAACAGTGACAACCAGGGTCCTGTAGTACACTATATAGGGGTTAGGGGGCCATTTGGGACGCAGACAGGATCTAGATGAGTGAGACCATTAATAGACAACCTAAATCCCAGAGGATCTGTGTTGCTCACTAGAGTTTCTACTTCTTGTAAAAACATTTTACTTCCATCTCTTCAGTCAGTTGCTAGGCTGAATCTTCATTTGAACAATATTATACCTCGACAACGGTGACTCGTGGGGATACATTATACAGTATGCGTCCCAAATGATAACCCTATTTCCTATATAGTCAAACGTAGTGCATCCTGGGTGATGCGTAGCTCTCTCTAAGGGGACAGAAGGTGTTTTATAACGTTGGGTGTATCCAGTATAGGATTGTGTGTGTGTGTGTGTGTGTGTGTGGAGGGTTGAGGAGAGGGGCATCTTGGAGGCAAAAGTGGATGGAGAGATATGGAAAGAGAGGGGGAGAGGACAGAGTGAGGATGGACACGGAGAGAGATGAGAGAAAGCTGTAGAGAGATGGAGAGAGAGAGCTGTAGAGAGATGGAGAGAGAAAGCTGTAGAGAGATGGAGAGAGCTATAGGGAGAGATGGAGAGAGATGGAGAGAATTGGAGAGAGATGTAGGGAGAGAGATGTAGGGAGAGAGCTGTAGAGAGAGAGCTGTAGAGAGAGAGATGGAGAGAGCTGCAGAGAGAGAGAGCTGTAGTGAGAGAGAGCGAGATGGAGAGAGCTGCAGAGAGAGAGATGGAGAGTGCTGTAGAGAGAGAGATGGAGAGAGATAGAGCTGTAGAGAGAGATGGAGAGAGATAGAGCTGTAGAGAGAGATGGAGAGAGCTGTAGAGAGAGAGCGATGGAGAGAGCTGTAGAGAGAGAGAGAGAGCTGTAGGGAGAGAGATGGAGAGAGAGAGATGGAGAGTGCTGTAGAGAGAGATGGAGAGAGCTGTAGAGAGAGAGCGATGGAGAGAGCTGTAGAGAGAGAGAGAGCTGTAGGGAGAGAGATGAGAGAGAGAGAGAGAGAGAGAGAGAGAGAAAGAGCTGTAGAGAGAGAGAGCGATGGAGAGAGCTGTAGAGAGAGAGAGAGAGAGAGAGAGAGCTGTAGGGAGAGAGATGGAGAGAGATGGAGAGAGATGGAGCTGTAGAGAGAGAGAGAGAGAGAGAGAGAGAGCTGTAGAGAGAGAGCGATGGAGAGAGCTGTAGAGAGAGAGAGAGAGCTGTAGGGAGAGAGATGGAGAGAGAAAGTGAAGAGGATGGATAGAGATTAATAGAAATGGGGGAGGAAGGAGAGATAGAGGAGAGGATGGAGAGAGATGGTGGTTGAGCTCTGTATGCCCCCACATGAAAATATACTACAGTTTACTATAGAATACTACAGGAATTACTATAGAACTGTACTACACACTATAGTATCCCTCGATAATGTGTAGTATTTACTATAGAATGTTGTAGTATACTGTAGAGTACTATAGTAAATACTACAGACTGCAAAAATACTACAGTAATGTCCGCAAAAACACTAGTCTGCAAAACACTACAGTATATACTACAGTAATGTCTGCAAAAACACTAAAGTCTGCAAAACACTACAGTAATTGCTATAATATATTATACTACAGTATTTAATGTGCATATACCCTGCCCATTCCCCTCCCCCATATTCCAATTTGTGCCATGTGAGAAACCTACATGCAAAGTATAGACCATACATTGTGTTCCCTACAAGTTATAGAAAAGAGCAGAAGCTCTGAACTGTATGTTCAGACCCCAGTCCTACCTACCTACAGGTTATAGAACATTTGCTCTTTGAGTATCTTGTCCAGTAGGTTTCCTCAAGGAGAAAGCCCAACCACTGCTATATCAAAAATGATAAAACAATAACACTATAGTAAATACTACAGTAATGTCCACAAAAACACTACAGGAAATACTACAGTATACAGTCGAGGCCAAAAGTTTTGAGAATGACACAAGTATTGGTCTCCACAAAGTTTGCTGCTTCAGTGTTCTTAGATCTTTATGTCAGTAGTTACTATGGTACACTGAAGTATAATTACAAGTATTCCATAAGTGTCAAAGGCTTTCATTGACAATGACATTCAGTTTATGCAAAGAGTCAATATTTGCAGTGTTAACCCTTCTTTTTCAAGACCTCTGCAATCCACCCTGCATGCTGTCAATTAACTTATGGGCCACATCCTGACTGATGGCAGGCCATTCTTGCATAATCAATGCTTGGAGTTTGTCAGAAGTTGTGGGTTTTTGTTTGTCCACCCGCCTCTTGAGGATCGACCACAAGTTCTCAATGGGATTAAGGTCTGGGGAGTTTCCTGGCCATGGACTCAAAATGTTGATGTTTTGTTCCCAGAGCCACATAGTTATCACTTTTGCCTTATGGCAAGGTGTTCCATCATGCTGGAAAGGACATTGGTCGTCACCAAACTGTTCTTGGATGGTTGGGAGAAGTTACTCTCAGAGGATGTGTTGGTACCATTCTTTATTCATGGCTGTGTTCTTAGGTAAAATTGTGAGTGAGCCCGCTCCCTTGGCTGAGAAGCAACCCCACACATGAATGGTCTCAGGATGCTTTACTGTTGGCATGACACAGGACTGATGGTAGCGCTCACCTTGTCTTCTCCGGACAAGGTGTTTTCCGGATGGCCCAAACAATCGGAAAGGGGGTTCATCAGAGAAAATGACTCTACCCCAGTCCTCAGCAGTCCAATCCCTGTACCTTTTGCAAAATATCAGTCTGTCCCTGATGTTTTTCCTGGAGAGGTGGCTTCTTTGCTGCCCTTCTTGACACCAGGCCATCCTCCAAAAGTCTTTGCCTCACTGTGCGTGCAGATGCACTCACACCTGCCTGCTGCCATTCCTGAGCAAGCTCTGCACTGTTGGTGGCCCGATCCCGCAGCTGAATCAACTTTAGGAGACGGTCCTGGCGCTTGCTGGACTTTCTTGGGCGCCCTGACGCCTTCTTCACAACAATTGAACCGCTCTCCTTGAAGTTCTTCATGATCCGATAAATGGTTGATTTAGGTGCAATCTTACCAGCAACAATATCCTTGCCTGTGAAGCCCTTTTTGTGCAAAGCAATGATGACGGCACGTGTTTCCTTGCAGGTAACCATGGTTGACAGAGGAAGAACAATGATTTCAAGCACCACCCTCCTTTTAAAGCTTCCAGTCTGTTATTCTGACTCAATCAGCATGACAGAGTGATCTCCAGCCTTGTCCTCGTCAACACTCTCACCTGTGTTTAATGAGACAATCACTGACATGATGGCAGCTGGTCCTTTTGTGGCAGGGCTGAAATACAGTGGAAATGTTTTTGGGGGATTAAGTTCATTTTCATGGCAAAGAGGGATTTAGCAATTAATTGCAATTCATCTGATCACTTTTCATGACATTCTGGAGTATATGCAAATTGCCATCAACACTGAGGCAGCAAACTTTGTGGAGACCAATACTTGTGTCATTCTCAAACCTTTTGGCCACGACTGTACTACAGTCATGTCATCACCACTACAGTCAATACTACACTATTCTCTGTAGTGTTTTTCTTCAGAAACACTACAGTGAGTACTACAGTAAAGTCTGCAAAAACACTACAGTGAATACTATAGCATATACAGTTCTTGTCACAACGGGGCGCATACATAGCCCAAGGTCTGTCACGGTTGGGTGCATGGAGCGACCAAGACGCAGCGCAGGGATTATCGCTCGACATTTTATTATTTACTATGTATGTAATTTTCCAATGAATGAACAATACAGAATCAAAACAAACACGATAATAACAAACACACACTTACTGTTTCACCGTGACTTGCGAAATATACAATAACGATAACGACCCACATCCCCGGTGTGGAACATACAAACATATGTAGGATCCCTAATTAGAGACGATGCACAGCAGCTGCCTCTAATTAGGGATCCAACACAAACCACCACCAGAAACAGAAAGAAAAGAACTGTCAGACTCTGACCATGGCTACATAGAGAAGCAAATAGGTTTCTCTATGGCCAGAGCCTGACAATACTATATTATTTTTTTAATGTGGGTGTTGTCTCTGTCCAAGTCTTGTCTTTTCTATAGCTGATGTTCCACTCTCCGAACCCTCTAAATGGCGTGTTACATCAGCATGTTTTCGTTTTGCGTCAAGCTTCGGAAGATGCTACTTTTGGTTCCACCAATGAATCAACTCTCACCAATAGATGCCGTGCCGTTTCGTGTCGCATGGAGGCACTATTCGACAGTGCACTGCATCTTCCATAGCTTGCGGCACCGAACGCACAGAAAGGACCTCATCATTTGAACACAACTTGTATGAATGGCCGAGTGGACAATCAACATTTTAAACCATTGGACGTAGGCAGCCTACACCAAACAATATGTAGTCCTAGAACGGCCTTGGATGGAAATTATGGTGGTTATTCTTTTAAAAAGCCACTTGACAGAGTTGATCAATTCACTGTGCGTGTTCATCGAGTTCAAATCATCTTGGAAGACGTGAAGAGGATGCACCTTATTTGTGTATGAGCTTTTCCCATTATTATAATGTTTGCAGATTTCTATCAAATTAATTCAAAATGAACTGTTTAAATACTGAGGAAAACAGGCGTCCACTTGATATTCAGGTTGAACATAAAATGATTTATAATTGTTGTTCCCTCAGAGACTTGTTGGCAATGATTTGGAGATTTTGGAGCATAAATAGCGCAAGCTATTCAGTCATGGACTTATTTGATAATTGTTTTTGATAATTTGGAAAACACTTTAATGTAGGTGCTCTTTTATTATGGTGATAAACTGGTCATCTCATGATTGTTTTTAACTCCCGCTCTGTTCCGATGTAGGCTTATAACTGTAATTGCTAATTTTCAGTGCAGTGATTTAATTTAAATGTTCACACACCTTCCATAGATTTGGAATTAAACAGTAGTTCAATTGACTCCGCCTAGAAAGATTATGCGGGACCACGCGGCTTTAGTTCTATACAACTACATGCACCACAAGGCACGCTCTCCTCGCTCACGGACTAGCTCTCCTCTCCTGTTTACTCATTCACATCGGTGAGCGGTAGGTAGGCGATAGACTACTTTCACACAGGACTAGTAGGAGTCGTTGGACTAGGAGGCAGGACCGACTCGCTCGCTCTCACGGGAGGCTGTGTGTGGCTGCCAAGCAACATGTTACCAAGACTGCGACCCCGCTCTGCTGGCTTGGCGGGGATACCGGGGATGCTGACAGGGGTGATGTTCGGCTGTTCGGCGGGACTGAAGTGGCTCTCCTGTTGGATTCTGATGTCAGCGATGTGTTTCCACCACGCAGCAGCACAAGGTAAGGACTTCACAGTCACAAACGTTACTTTTTAATACTGTTGTAGCCTCACCAAAATAATCGACATAAGTGAACTGTCAACTGTCTTCTGAATCTCCATGGTGACAACCAGAAGGCTAGAGCTCGAGCCTGATGAGATGAGCTCGTGCCACTTAATTTAGATGATCGGGGAACTGGGCAGCTGCCTTATACAAAATGTAAGACCATTCTTCAATTCTAACATAACATTATACATAGAGCGCTTCAGTTTTCGGATCTGTAGTAGGCACTATCCCCTAGCTGTTTTCTAACTTCGATACAGATTGAGAGAGAATGAACGAATTTCAGTATAATTATTGTGCGGTAGTTACTGTAGCCTTACTCCTACAACCCTCCCGCGCAAGTTCAAAGTACCCTTTTCCAGCCAAATCACCCTCTTATGTTCTGCAGAATTCATTTAATCACGTTCCCATTGAGTAAAGATTGAAAGTGTATTGTAGGCGCCCATTCAATTGATGTTTAATGGACGACTGTGGAAAACAGTTCAAAGCGGGGTAGATAATTTCGCACGTTTCTATTAGGCTACGTTTCTTCATATACAACTCCTTAATGTGACTATAAGTAATGGGATAATTATGGATCTAAGTTATCGATTTATTCAAATGTATCTATAGGCTATTCAATAGCCCATGCTTTCTACCAAGTAATAGCATACTGTAGAAAATACTATGTGATCCCTGGAAAACATATACAATATACAAGCTTTTAATTTAAACGATTTGTACAGTAATCACCAATACTTATGGATCTCATTTATTGATTAATTTAATGGTATCGGTATCCAGTACTCTTATTGAATCATTTAAAGGTATCAGTATTCAGTACTCTTATTGAATCATTTAAAGGTAAAACTATTCAGTACTCTTATTGAATCATTTAAAGGTATCAGTATTCAGTACTCTTATTGATTCATTTAAAGGTAAAACTATTCAGTACTCTTGCTACCAAGTAAGACATAGTAGGAAAGAAAAAGGCTAGAAAAATGAAATATTGTTGGAGGAGAGGCTTGAGGCTTGGAGAGATTGAGGCTGAATAGTTGGAAGGACATATGATTCATATGGGCTTTTCCATCTAAATGACCATGAGCATCAACATGTGAAGTTCATAGGAGCATGTCCAACTGTATGTCAAATGAAAGCTGAGTTTATATTGTTTAGAAATTAAGGCATACATACATTTTTCAACCATGTAGGATTAAGCAAAGGCTTTGATTTGTGGTCAAAAAGATGGAAAACGTGTCTTAGACAATCGATAGATAGATACTTTATTTATCCCTGTGGGGAAATTACTTTGTCAAGCAGCTACGAAAAACACAGGGCAGGTGCAAAATGCTAGAACGAAATACACAAAAGACAGATACACGATACATGATACATAGTGCGGCAGTATGAACAAGTATAGAAATACAAGAAGTCTGGAGTACAAAAAGCTATAGAAACGCATTGCATAGTGTGAGTGAATGACTGAATATGTACACTATAAAAAAGACCACAGACTGGTAGAAAGTTTACTCCACACGTTGAAGGACCTGAGCGTCGGCTCTGGCCCTTTTTGTACAGGGCCCTGGTGTTACCAGCCAATTCCTGTTGTCCACGTGGACTCTCAGGAACTTGTATGACCCAACCATTTCCACATCCATCCCCTGTATAGGGACTGCAGTCGGTTGGGCCTTGGTTCTCCTGAAGTCCACCACCATCTCCTTTGTTTTGCTGATGTTGAGCTGAAGGTGGTTCTGCTCACACCACAACACAAAGTCATTGATTGTGCTCCTGTACTCCTCCTCCTGCCCACCCTGATGCACCCTACAATTGCGGAGTCATCCGAGAACTTCTGTAGGTGGCATGTTTCAGAGTTATATCTGAAGTCTGAGGTGTAGAGGGGGAACAGGAAGGGGGACAGGACCGTTCCCTGGGGGGCCCCTGTGTTGCTCACTGCCCGTTCTGACACACAGCTCTGTAGCCACACAAATTGTGGCCTACCGGTCAGGTAGTCCGTGACCCAGGAGACTAAGGGTGCTTCCACTTTCATCCTCCTCATCTTCTCACCCAGTAGCAGGGGCTTAATGGTGTTGAAGGCACTGGGAAAGTAAAAAAACATAACCCTCACAGTGCAACCTGCATTTTCCAGGTGAGAGTAGGCCCTCTGCAGAAGGTAGATGATTGCATCATCCACCCCGATGTTGCGCTGGTATGCAAACAGCAGGGGGTCCAGTGATATACACACTAGGGGTCTGAGGTGAGCGAGGACTAACCTTTCCAGGGTCTTCATGATGTGGGATGTTAGCGCTACAGGTCTGAAGTCATTCAGGACAGTGGGGTGCACCTTCTTGGGCACTGGGACCAGGCAGGATGTTTTCCACAGCACAGGGACCCTTTCTAGGCTCAGGCTAAGGTTGAAGCTGCGCTAGAGTATTCCACACAGTAGGTCAGCACAGACCCTAAGCACCCTTGGGCTGATGCCATCAAGGCCCGCTGCTTTCCACTGATGTAGTCTCCCCAGCTCTCTCTTCACTTGGTTGGTGGTGAAAGCCAGCCCAGGTGGGGAGGTGGGGGGAAGGGTGGTGTTGAGGATCAGTCCAGAGGTGGGGGGAAGGGAGGGTGTAGCTGATTGTCTCAATGGAGGTGTCGTGTGCAAAGGGGGGGTGGGACAGCCGTGAGGGTGTGTGGCCCGGAGAGCTGGAGGGTAGGTGGACAGAGCTAATATCGTACCTGTACAAAAATTGGTTCAGCTCATTGGTTCTGTCCTGGGTCCCCTCCGTTTGCCCACTGTTTGACTTTTTGAAGCCAGTGATATTTCTTATACCCTTTCACACCTCTCACCTGGCTCTGCCTCAGCTTGTCCTCCATCTTCTCCTTATACAATCTCTTCCCCTCAGCAATCCGCAACTTCAGCTCCCTCTGGACGCATTTCAATTTTTCCTTGTCCCCCTCCTTGAAGACCCTCTTCTTCTCATTCATCAGGGCCTTCAGGTTGCTGGTGACTCAGGGTTTATTATTTGGAAAACAGCGTACCTTCCTGGTGGGTACGATGTTGTCAACACAAAAATTGATATAGTCAGTTATGCAGTCAGTAAGTCATCAATGTCCTCCCCATGAGCCTCACAGAACACATCCCAGTCTGTTTTCTCAAAGCAGCCCTGTAGGGCCTCATTCGCCTACGGCGACCATCTCCTAATGGTCCTAGTGGTCACTGGCTGCTGTTGGACCATAGGCCTGTAGAGTGGGGTGAGGTGGACAAGGTTGTGATCCGATCTACCGAGGGGAGGGAGTGCAGTGGAGTTGTATGCATCCTTCACATTAGCGTATAACAAGTCCAGAGTTTTATTATTCCTGGTTGGGCACTTCACAAACTGTTTGAACGTGGGCAGCGTTGAAGAGAGAGATGCATGGTTAAAATCCACCGAAATGGCAAAGAAAGCACTGGGATGCGCTCTCTGTAACCTCGCGATAACAGAGTGGATGACGTCACATGCTGTGTTTGCGTCAGAGGAGGGCGGGATGTAAACAATAACAGGAATGGCCACCGTGAATTCCCTCGGCAAATAGTAGGGTCTCAGGATAACGGCTAACAACTCAATGTCCGGGCTACAAAACTGTTCCTTAACAGTAATATGGCTCGAATTACACCATCTGTTGTTAACTAATAAAGCCAGCCCCCCTCCCTTACTCTTACCGGAAGAAGCGATATCCCTGTCTGCTCTGATGGTCTGGAAACCACCGATAGTTACGTTCTCTATGGGGATGTTATCATTCAGCCATGTCTCGGTCAAATACACTAGCTTCTCTGAACTCCATTTGTCCACGGACATGATCCTCGAGTTCCTCCACCTGGTTATGCAGCGATCTCACGTTGCCCTTAATGATAGACTGTATAGCCGGCTTGTATTTCCTAATATCTACCAGACAATGTATTCAAAGGTATTAGAAATACATCAAAGCACAATAATGTTGAAGACCTCTAAAAAACCTGATCTGGAGCACATCCAGAGAACATTATGTAGTGTAGAGGTGCTGACTAACGGAGAATAGACTGGATGCTATAAAAACAGTTTCCCAGTCATTTATTGGGTAAATCACCATCGTTTCGGCATCACTGTGCCTTCTTCAGGGTAATGTCATGAATGCTTGAACCAGGTTATGTAGACAAACAGTGCAATTAGTGCAACCAATGACAACAGTGAGGGGTGTGTCATAATTATTAGGTTGATTAGAATGAATCGAGTGGAACTGTTAAAAGACAGCAGTTCACAGAAGTAATATGTACAGTTAGATCTATCAGTTAGTCATAGTGTTTACTAATATCAAGTTTGTTTAGGAATTATTAAGTGGTCAAAGCTGTGAAAATAGTCTGGTAAACCCCTCTGTACTGTACTGTGCTGTACTTGTCTGTACTGTACTGAGCTCTACTGTGCTGTACTGAGCTCTACTGTGCTGTACTGAGCTCTACTGTGCTGTACTTGTCTGTACTGTGATGTCCAATCCTGTGAAACATAGACTTTTTTACCGTCACATAGGAGATTTTACCGTCATTCTGTTACAAAGATTTGCATCTGCACAGTTCTTCCAGTAAATTCGTTTTTGTGAAATGTTCTGTTTTAAATTGTTCAAAGTAGTCCTTGTGCATAGAGTTGTATAGTTTGTAAAAGGGAAATCAATGTTTTTGGTTTTTATTTTAAAGTGAACAATCTGAGTCAAAGCGTAATTCCGTCACCGTGGAGTTGCCCATACAACACCTGTACTCCAGCTTCATGTGTATTTGATATTGTTCAGAGCAAAATTCACCCTTTAACTTGTTAACCCCACTTACCATAGTTATTCATTCAGGACTGTTTTTAAAACATCAACGAATTTGAAGCAGGTGCAGGGAACTGATAACACATTGAGTTCAACACACAACCATGTAGTCTTAGAAAACCTGGCCTTTGCTTGGAAGTTCATTCATGCATCATGGAGTGCATTTGGAATGCATTCTGCATCTTACAATCTCAAAGCTCAGAGTACTGGAGTGTGTGTGTGTGGTGTGTGTGTACCGGTAATCCTTGGGACCTGTTTGTCCATGAACAGGTTGCCATTGAGCTAAAAAGGACTCCCATGTATTCTCATATGTAAGAGTGTGTGTGAAAATAGATTGTTATAGGAAGCCCCTTGTTATGCCAGCCAGAGCCCAGCTCCACTATAGAACCTATAGCCATCCAGCCAGAGCCCAGCTCCACTATAGAACCTATAGCCATCCAGCCAGAGCCCAGCTCCACTATAGAACCTATAACCATCCAGCCAGAGCCCAGCTCCACTATAGAACCTATAACCATCCAGCCAGAGCCCAGCTCCACTATAGAACCTATAACCATCCAGCCAGAGCCCAGCTCCACTATAGAACCTATAACCATCCAGCCAGAGCCCAGCTCCACTATAGAACCTATAACCATCCAGCCAGAGCCCAGCTCCACTATAGAACCTATAACCATCCAGCCAGAGCCCAGCTCCACTATAGAACCTATAACCATCCAGCCAGAGCCCAGCTCTACTATAGAACCTATAACCATCCAGCCAGAGCCCAGCTCCACTATAGAACCTATAACCATCCAGCCAGAGCCCAGCTCCACTATAGAACCTATAACCATCCAGCCAGAGCCCAGCTCCACTATAGAACCTATAACCATCCAGCCAGAGCCCAGCTCCACTATAGAACCTATAACCATCCAGCCAGAGCCCAGCTCCACTATAGAACCTATAACTAACTGCAGACCGCGGTACACTCATTTAGACACCTCTGCAGACCGCAGTACACTCATTTAGACACCTCTCTGCAGACCGTAGTACACTCATTTAGACACCTCTCTGCAGACCGTAGTACACTCATTTAGACACCTCTCTGCAGACCGTGGTACACTCATTTAGACACCTCTCTGTAGACCGTGGTACACTCATTTAGACACTCCAGTGGAATAGTTTGAGCCCTCCCGTTACACACACACACACACACACCTGATGGAAGGCAGAATCTTGACGCTGAAAGCCTCATGAAACTCATGCCTGATGAAACTCATGAAACATACTGTTTGTTTTGTGTGTGTATGTGCATGGTCACGTGCTGTGTGTGTGTGTGTTTGTGCATGGTCACGTGCTGTGTGTGTGTGTGTTTGTGCATGGTCACGTGCTGTGTGTGTGTGCATGTTGTAACCTCCATACACAAGACTGGGAGGGTTAAACTCTGGAGGTTGAAGGAAATCATTCACTGGGCAGCGTTTTAGTGGAGCAAAACTTAAGTTTCTTTATTTTCCATAAAGCAGGGGAAAGGGGGAAGGGAGAGAACGGTAACTCAGGTAATTCCTCTTTCTCAGGTTGCTCCTTGATGCCTCAGTCTATTTCTGGAAGGGAGGCAAGAAGAGGTGTAGGATTAGTTTAGGTGATCCATTTTACTCACGTTGTCAACTAGGCCTCTATCTTCAAGAGGGTGGTCATGTTATGACTGGTCCAACGCCTGGGCTGGGCTGGGCTGGGGTACATCCAACTCCCTGTGCCTGCTCTCTTCTCATCCTGCTCTTCCTACTGTGGCTTCCTTGTTCTCTTTTTAAGTGGCTGCTAATTGGGTCCAACAGCCTGCAGCTGAGGCACCCTGTCAGGGGGAAAATGGTGCACACCTGTGTTGGAGCTGTCCTTGGTCCTGAACACTGTTTAGCCCAGACCTTGTGTCCTCCTCTGATGGTGCTCTCCATGGTGCTGCAGGTGACCGTGCTGTGTTGTGGAGGACTGTGTTTCCTTCTGGCCACCACATACCCCCTTTTCCAGCTCCAAGCTCCTGTTTGGAGCGCACGCCCAAAAGCCGTCCTGCCTCCTGGACATGGCATCAGCATTTGCATGAGAGTTCCCAGCCCGGTGTTCTACTTTAAACTGGAAGTCCTGCAACTGAAGAAACCAGCGAGTGATTCGTGCATTTTTCCCTTTGTTTTGAGACATCCATTTAAGCGGGGCATGATCAGTTACTAAGATAAACTTTCGACCCAACAGGTAATATCTCAATTTTTCAATAGCCCATTTTACAGCAAGACATTCCTTTTCCACTGTGGCATAATTCTTCTCGTTGGGCAGCAGCTTACGGCTAATGAACATGACTGGGTGTTCCATACCATCCTGAAACTGAGACAGTACCGCTCCAACCCCTACTTCAGAGGCATCTGTTTGTAGAACAAACGGTTTGTTGAAGTTTGGGGCTTGTAGGACTGGTTCACAACAGAGAGATTGCTTCAGTTCGATGAAGGCCAGTTCTGCTTCTTCGGTCCAGCTCACCTGGTTTGGGAGGTACTTGCGGGTCAATTCAGTTAAGGGGGCTGCTTTTGTGGCGAAGCCCGGTATGAATGTCCGGTAGTAACCAAGTAACCCCAGGAAGGTCCTTACCTGTTTCTTGGTTTGAGGCCGGGGCCAGGTGAGTATGGAATCAATCTTGTTAGGTTGGGGTTTCACATTTCCTCTCCCAACCGTGTACCCTAGATAGTTGGCCTCTTCTTGGGCAAGCGAACACTTGTTTGGGTTTGCTGTGAGAGCCGCTGACCGTAGTGCTTGTAAGACCGCGTCTAGGTGGTGGAGATGTTCCTCCCAACTCCTGTCATGGATAACAATGTCGTCCAGATATGCAGCCGCATATTGCTGGTGTGGACGTAGGACTCTATCCATGAGTCTTTGAAACGTGGCTGGTGCCCCATGGATCCCAAAAGGAAGAACCCGGTATTGAAAGGCCCCCTCAGGAGTGGAGAAGGCGGTTTTTGGTCTGGCTTGGGGGGTCAGAGGTACTTGCCAGTACCCTTTTGTCAAGTCCAGGGTTGTGATGAATCTTGCAGGGCCCAATCGCTCAATCAACTCATCTATCCTTGGCATAGGGTAAGCGTCAAATTGGGAAACTTCATTCACTTTTCTGTAGTCGTTACAGAATCGTGTGCTCCCGTCCGGTTTTGGGACTAGGACGATAGGACTTGACCATGCACTTTGGGATTCCTCTACAACCCCTAGTTCAAGCATTTTCTTTACTTCCGCTCGGATGGCTGCCCTTTTTGCTTCTGGGATCCTGTAAGGTCGAAGTCTAACAACCTTCCCTGGTTCTGTTACTATATCATGGGTTATAAGGGAGGTCCGTCCAGGCAGATCAGAGAAGACGTCACGGTTTCGCCACAGAAGTTCTCGTAACTCCTGCTTTTGCCTAGGCGAGAGCTGTTCACCCATCTTTACCTGCGGGGTTGTAGGAGAAGTGACACTGGCTGTGAGTACATCGCTTGGAGGGGTGATAGGTTCATGCCACGATTTCAGAAGGTTTATATGGTAGATTTGCTGGCCTTTCCTTCGGCCGGGTTGGCGTACTCTGTAGTTGACTGGGCCCATCCGCTCTACAATCTCATAGGGTCCCAGCCACTTGGCCAGGAATTTGCACTCGTTGGATGGGACTAGAACTAATACCTTTTCTCCAGGATGAAAATCTCTAATCTTGGCCCCCCTGTTGTATATTTTGGCCTGCTGTTGTTGGGCCTGTTGCATGTGTTCCCTTACAACTGGCCAGATCCTTGCCATTCGGTCATGCATCTGTTCAACATGCTCAATGACGGTGCGGTGGGGTGATGGCTGCTGTTCCCAACTCTCTTTAGCGAGGTCCAGAATCCCTCGCGGTCGCCTCCCATAGAGGAGTTCAAAGGGCGAGAAGCCAGTGGAGCTCTGTGGGACTTCTCGAATAGAGAACAGGACATATGGTAACAGTTGATCCCAATTTTTCCCATCAATGTCAATCACTTTCTTTAACATTTGTTTAAGGGTTTTGTTAAACCTCTCTACCAGCCCATCAGTCTGGGGGTGGTATATGGAGGTTTTGAGTTGTTTCACCTTCAGTTGGCGGCAGGTCTCTTTCATTACCGTAGACATGAAGCACGAGCCTTGGTCAGTAAGGATCTCGTCTGCTATCCCCACCCAGCTGAAGAGTTGGACCAGTTCTCTGGCCACGGCCTTTGAGGTTGCTGCTCGGAGAGGTATGGCCTCTGGGAATCGGGTGGCATAGTCAAGGATGACTAGAATGTATCGGTGTCCACGGTTCGATTTTGGCAGCGGTCCCACAATGTCCAGTGCAATCCTGCTGAAAGGGGTCTCAATGATTGGCAGAGGGATAAGGGGGTTTCTGTATGTTATCTTGGGGCTGTTGCGTTGACATTCAGAACAGTGACGACAATAATCTTCGACTGCCTTTTTGACCCCGGGCCAATAGAAACGCGTGAGGATCCTTTCATAGGTCTTTTCTGCCCCCAAATGGCCCCCTAGCAAGTGAGTGTGGGCTAAATACAACACCTTAGTGGCATAGGGCTTGGGGACCAACAACTGGTCTATAATTTCACCCCTTCGCTGATCCACTCTATACAACAATCTGTTTTTGATCATAAAATGGGGATAAGTGAGTCTACTCACCCCAACTCGTGGCTGGCCCTCGACCACCTGGACATTCCCCCATGCTTGGCTCAGTACCGGGTCTTGCAGTTGAGCAGTGCCGAACCGTCCCAGCCTTTCTCCCTGGAGGGTTTCTGCCGGGGGAAATTCTGAAAATACTTCATGGGATTCTATGTCGTCACGAATCTGTACACCTTCGGGATCTTCTGATGCAGTGGCAGTGGAGTCAGAGTGAGGTTCCTCACCTCTATCCCCATTGAGGGGCTCTTCAGGGCTGGTTGCATCTGTGGTCCCGGCATTGGTTAGACGGTCTCTTCTTCTGCGCCGAGTAGGTCTCTTCCCCTCGGTAGCTCGGTTTGTCCAGTAGGCAGAAAATGCTTGACAGTCCCGGCCGACCAGGACCGGGACTGGCAGGTGATCCACGACCCCTGCTCGTACTCGGAATTGCCCCCGTGGGGTGACCATGCTGAATTCTGCAGTGGGGTAGTTCCTGGTGTCCCCATGGATACAGGACACAGAGATCTCTCTTCCCCTGTTTGGCCCTACAAACTCTGGTCGGATTAGTGTTACCATACTGCCTGAGTCTATGAGGGCTTCTGTGTCTTTGCTCCCAATCTTAACAGGGACTTTAGGGGCGGCCGCCCCCTCATGAGCCCAGCAAGTGGTAAGGAAATGGCATGGGAACCTTGATTCCGAGGTACTGGCCGTGGGCATTAGCTCCTCTCGGCCTGGGCAATCCCGGGCCAGGTGTCCCTCCCTCCCACACGTGAAGCATCGGAATGGAGCAGGATTTCGCAGAGGCCTTTCCCCTTTCCAGTTTCCTTGGGTCTTTAGGGGTCTTGCTTGGACTGCTGCGGGGTGCTTCTTAAGAGGCTCTCGCTCTTGACTCTGTTTCCAAGAGGGGTTTTTGGGTACTTCAGGTTTCAGCAGGCTCACAGTCACCTGGTGGTTTTCTAGGAGTGCAATCAAGGCATCTACGCTTTGTGGTCCTTGTTGAGCCACATATTTTTTTGCATCTGCAGGCAGGCCACGTGTGCATCGATCAATCGCTACTCTTGCTACAGCAGGTGGCCCATCTCCTTCCTCTAGCCAGCTTCTCACCATGCGGGTTAACGTGGTTACTTGAGCCCGTGCTGGAAGTGATGAATGGTATTCCCAGCTATGGACACGCTGGGCCTTGGCAGGCAGGCTGAGCCCATATTGGGCGAGGATCGATCTCTTGACCACTTCATAATTTGTTGCCTCATGAACGGTGAGGTCACGGCAGGCCTTCTGGGCTTCCCCAGTTAGAAGAGGGAGTATCAGGTTCGCCCAGTCTGCCCTGGGCCATCCCTCTCTGTGGGCCGTTTTTTCAAAGATATCGAGGTAGGTTTCAACATCATCTTCTCTAGTCATTTTAGTCAGATAATCTTGGGGTCTCCTACCGTGTGCCTCAGTCCTTCGGCAGAGCTCGGTGACTGCTGCATTCAGAGTGGTTTGGGCCTGCAGAATGGCGGTCAGGGCTTCCTCCATTTTCTTGTTGTTTCTCTTCACTGTCTGTATCCAAAGCGAGGTTTCACTGCTGCCCGCATTCTCCACCATATGTAACCTCCATACACAAGACTGGGAGGGTTAAACTCTGGAGGTTGAAGGAAATCATTCACTGGGCAGCGTTTTAGTGGAGCAAAACTTAAGTTTCTTTATTTTCCATAAAGCAGGGGAAAGGGGGAAGGGAGAGAACGGTAACTCAGGTAATTCCTCTTTCTCAGGTTGCTCCTTGATGCCTCAGTCTATTTCTGGAAGGGAGGCAAGAAGAGGTGTAGGATTAGTTTAGGTGATCCATTTTACTCACGTTGTCAACTAGGCCTCTATCTTCAAGAGGGTGGTCATGTTATGACTGGTCCAACGCCTGGGCTGGGCTGGGCTGGGGTACATCCAACTCCCTGTGCCTGCTCTCTTCTCATCCTGCTCTTCCTACTGTGGCTTCCTTGTTCTCTTTTTAAGTGGCTGCTAATTGGGTCCAACAGCCTGCAGCTGAGGCACCCTGTCAGGGGGAAAATGGTGCACACCTGTGTTGGAGCTGTCCTTGGTCCTGAACACTGTTTAGCCCAGACCTTGTGTCCTCCTCTGATGGTGCTCTCCATGGTGCTGCAGGTGACCGTGCTGTGTTGTGGAGGACTGTGTTTCCTTCTGGCCACCACAATGTTCACGCGTTGTGTGTGTGAATGTGTGTGTGTGTTCGAGTCTGTGTGTGTGTTTTCCAAGGTGTGGATTTTTGTGTGTGTACATGTTTCTGAGTGTGTGTCTGTACATGTTTCTGTGTGTGTACATGTTTCTGTGTGTGTGTGTGTACATGCTGATTTAATTTAGCCTCCGTACGTTAATATGGGGCTTGACAGCTGTCAGCCCACGGCTGATATAATTTTATCTCCGTACGTTAATATGGGGCTTGACAGCTGTCAGCCCATTCCCCAATCTGTAAATCCTCTGATAATCCGCCATGCTTACAAAAAGACATTTGTTTAAAACTCTCTGATAAATCCTCGTGTGATTAAACCTCCCTGGTTTGATGCCGGACCAGGATAATATTTCATACATCTGTGAAGCCAGTGACAGAAACAGTACAGAGAAACACACACACACACACTCACACTCACACTCACACACACACACAGACAAACAGTAGACTATACTCACAGGTACTGTTCCTGCTCCACCCACTCACTCCCAGATGTGTTTTATAGCCAAGTAGAGGAAGTGACAGATGACAACACACGGTGACATCCCTGTCTTCTGACTGCTGGCTCACAGGTCTTAGTTAGATTTGGGCCAACATGTTAAACGGTTAAACCCCAAGCAGCACAGAGACAGGTGGGTTCAGCATGAGGAAAGCCTTTTAGGATAGACAGAGCAGGCCAGACCTGGGTTCAAATAGTATTTGAAGATCTTTTGAAATGTTTTAGATGTTTGATTGATTGCTGCAGGTGGGCAAGCTTGATCAAGCACAGAAAATATATTTTTCAAGATTTTCAATCCTATGGAACTACAGAGGTATGGAACTACAGAGGTATGGAACTACAGAGGTACGGAACTACAGAGCTATGGAACTACAGAGCTGTGGAACTACAGAGCTGTGGAACTACAGAGCTGTGGAACTACAGAGCTATGGAACTACAGAGCTATGGAACTACAGAGGTAGGGAACTACAGAGCTATGGAACTACAGAACTATGGAACTACAGAGGTACGGAACTACAGAGGTACGGAACTACAGAGGTAGTTGTTGGTCCATACCTCGGAGGTTTCATAGCTTTGTAGTTCAGTGCCTCTTTAGTTCAGTACCTCTGTAGTTCAGCACCTCTGTAGTTCTGTAGTTCAGTGCCTATGTAGTTCAGTACCTCTGTAGTTCTGTAGTTCAGTGCCTATGTAGTACAGTACCTCTGTAGTTCAGCACCTCTGTAGTTCTGTAGTTCAGTACCTCTGTAGTTCAGTACCTCTGTAGTTCAGTACCTCTGTAGTTCAGTACCTCTGAAGTTCAGTACCTCTGTAGTTCTGTACTTCAGTACCTCTGTAGTTCCGAAGTTCTGTAGTTCAGTACCTCTGTAGTTCAGCACCTCTGTAGTTCTGTAGTTCAGTGCCTATGTAGTTCAGTACCTCTGTAGTTCAGTGCCTATGTAGTTCAGTACCTCTGTAGGTCAGCACCTCTGTAGTTCTGTAGTTCAGTGCCTATGTAGTTCAGTACCTCTGTAGTTCTGTAGTTCAGTGCCTATGTAGTTCAGTACCTCTGTAGTTCAGCACCTCTGTAGTTCTGTAGTTCAGTGCCTATGTAGTTCAGTACCTCTGTAGTTCAGCACCTCTGTAGTTATGTAGTTCAGTGCCTATGTAGTTCAGTACCTCTGTAGTTCTGTAGTTCAGTGCCTATGTAGTTCAGTACCTCTGTAGTTCAGCACCTCTGTAGTTCTGTAGTTCAGTGCCTATGTAGTTCAGTACCTCTGTAGTTCAGTGCCTATGTAGTTCAGTACCTCTGTAGTTCAGCACCTCTGTAGTTCTGTAGTTCAGTGCCTATGTAGTTCAGTACCTCTGTAGTTCCGTAGCTCTGTAGTTCCGGAGTTCTGTAGTTCCATAGCTCTGTACAGACTAGCTTTGTAGCTCCGTTCCAGAACCCATGCAGTACACACATATGGCATGTTCCTCTCCCTGCCTAACTTAATGTCTTTGGGACTTCCTGAATGCCAACCAGCCAGATGTCTTGCGGAATGAAATGTATGTGTTTGTGTCTGTGTAAGTGCGGGCATGTGTCTGTGTGTGTTCGGTGTCTGTGTCTATTATACGTGTGTTTGGTCTGTGTGTGCGTGTGTGTGTATGTGCTTGCATCCATGTGTGTCTGTAGGTGTGTGTGTGTGTGTGTGTGTGTGTGTCGGGCGTTAGGTGCCTGACTCCATGGCTGCCTGCTCAGCTCTGCTCTCCTCTCCTCCGACTGCCACTGGCTGTCAGTCTGTCAGTCTGTCTGTCACCATGTTTATTCATGCTTCCAGCCAGGGGACAGACTTTAAATTCACACACATATGGAAGTAACATATCTAAGAACTTGATGTGGGACTGTTCCAAAGGACACCCTATTCCCTATCTACTGCACTACCCTATGGGCCCTGGTCAAAATTAGTGCACTAACATCACCATCTGGTATGTTTTTGAATTTCACAGTGCCATACTTCAGAGAAGAAGGGAGGTAGGATCATATTTTCTTTCTAACCCATCTAAATCTCTCTCTCTCTCTTTCTGTCTCTCTCTCCTACCATATTATGGGTCTGTCTCCCACTGTCTCCCACCATGTAGGAGAGAGACAGACAGACAGAGAGAGAGGAGTTTCTCTCCTTTCATTCAGAGACTACTCAGCACTCTCCTGGGGACAACAGAGTGTATTCTTGTGTTGCAAATAAAACAATGGGAAAGAGAGAGGTATAGAGAGGGGGGGGGGGGGGGGAGACAGAGGGGGGGGGGAGACAGAGGGGGGGGGGGAGACAGATGGGGGGGAGAGAGACAGAGGGGGGGGAGACAGAGGGGGGGAGAGACAGAGGGGGGGGGGGGAGACAGAGGGGGGGGAGAGACAGAGGGGGGGGGAGAGACAGGGGGGGGGAGACAGAGGGGGGGGGGGGAGACAGAGGGGGGAGGAGACAGAGGGGGGAGAGACAGAGGGGGGGGAGACAGAGGGGGGGGGAGAGACAGAGGGGGGGGGAGACAGAGGGGGGGGAGACAGAGGGGGGGGGGAGACAGAGGGGGGGGGGAGACAGAGGGGGGGGAGAGACAGAGGGGGGGGGAGATAGAGGGGGGGGGAGACAGAGGGGGGGGGGAGAGATAGAGGGGGGGGAGAGACAGAGGGGGGGGGGGAGACAGAGGGGGGGGAGAGACAGAGGGGGGGGGGGAGACAGAGGGGGGGGGAGAGATAGAGGGGGGGGGGGGGAGATAGAGGGGGGGGAGAGACAGAGGGGGGGGGGGAGATAGAGGGGGGGGGAGACAGAGGGGGGGGGAGACAGAGGGGGGGGGGGGGAGACAGAGGGGGGGGAGACAGAGGGGGGGGGAGAGACAGAGGGGGGGGGAGACAGAGGGGGGGGGGAGACAGAGGGGGGGGAGACAGAGGGGGGGGGAGAGACAGAGGGGGGGGGGAGACAGAGGGGGGGGGGACAGAGGGGGGGGGAGACAGAGGGGGGGGGGAGACAGAGGGGGGGGGGAGATAGAGGGGGGGGGGGGAGAGAGAAAGGACAAGGGAGATTAATGTTTTTTTCCATATCAGGGCTTGTGAGACTGGGAGCCATGCTGACCTCAAATCAAACCAATTACAACTTGACCATTTATTGAGTAGTAAATGATGGGGTGATGGACACATCAGAGCTACCCCCCCCACACCTCTCTCTCTCTCTTTCTCTCAATTCAAGGGGATTTATTGGCATGGGAAACATATGTTTACATTGCTCTCTCTCGGCTGTAAACACATGAACATGGAGATAGATGAAACAGGCAAAGAGGCACACATCCACTGTACCAATTTGACTACTCATATTGTGTGTGTGATCTTTCAGCTTCAATGGTGTTTGTTTGGCTTCTTGATTACTTTAAGTATCAAAGAGAGGTCTCTTAACGGGCCATGTTGTCTATTTATCTCACAGACACACATGCACACACATACACATATATATATATACACACACACACACACACACACACACACACATACTGTATACACACATACATATACACACATACTGTGCAAACACACACACACACACACACAGTCATACACACACAAACACACTGTCCTCTGAGTCATTCAGAAATTCCCCCAGTTATGCTTGCTGGCATCCTAACTGTGATGTCTAGAGGCTGAGCAGAGCTCCAGAGCTCCATACTCTGAGGGGGAAGAGAGACTCTGAATCCCAGGCACGCTCCCTGTCACTGGGCCACGCTCTCTCTCCTCTCTGCTGTGGGGCTCTCTCTGTTGTCTTTGGCAGCTGGCCTGGTAGTGGAGGAAGGCTGGCATTTCTGGCGTGTGTGTGTCTCTGTGTCTCTGTGTCTGTGTGTCTGTGTGTTTGTTCAGGCCTGGCTGGGTCTGCCTCTGGGTTCTGTTGGCTCCAGCTCTATGCAGTGTGATAAGTATTGTTTAGAACCTGCATCAGCTCTGAGACTCCCTCCCTCCTTTCTTTCTTTCTTTCTTTCTTTCTTTCTTTCTTTCTTTCTTTCTTTCTTTCTTTCTTTCTTTCTTTCTTTCTTTCTTTCTTTCTTTCTTTCTTTCTTTCTTTCTTTCTCTGGGAGAGAGATAACACTAAAGCCCGTCTGATACTGTACAGATCAAATCAGCATAAATGTGGCTCTCTACTGCGTCCCATATTCCCTATATAGTGCACTACTTTTGACCAGCGCTCTATGAGTAGTAGTCCTAAAGTAGTGCAGGGAATAGGGTGCCATTTGGGAGGCAGACGTATTCTCCCTGCTCTGCTACACCAGGAGGATGAACAACAGAGAACCAGAGCAGACAGTTTTATACAATGAAGCATGAATCCAACAGAACAGTATGGAAATCCAGTCTGCTGTGTGTGTCTTGGCTGATTTAGGATCCGTCTCTCTCTGCGCACTAAGTATCTATCTGTCTGTCTGTCTGTCTGTCTGTCTGTCTGTCTGTCTGTCTGTCTGTCTGTCTGTCTGTCTGTCTGTCTGTCTGTCTGTCTGTCTGTCTGTCTGTCTGTCTGTCTGTCTGTCTGTCTGTGAGAGAGAGATCCGGTGTCAGATAGATCTGCCTGATTATGTTCATCTCAAAGACTGAGCGCTGGAAAGTAGAAATCCAGTAACTGTGGCTTTACTGTTTGGATGGTCAGAGAGGAGAGAGACACACAGGTCAGAGAGACACACAGGTCAGAGAGACACACAGGTCAGAGAGACACACAGGTCAGAGAGACACACAGGTCAGAGAGGAGAGAGACACACAGGTCAGAGAGACACACAGGTTAGAGAGACACACAGGTCAGAGAGACACACAGGTCAGAGAGACACACAGGTCAGAGAGACACACAGGTCAGAGAGGAGAGAGACACACAGGTCAGAGAGGAGAGAGACACACAGGTCAGAGAGGAGAGAGACACACAGGTCAGAGAGACACACAGGTCAGAGAGGAGAGAGGCACACAGGTCAGAGAGACACACAGGTCAGAGAGGAGAGAGACACACAGGTCAGAGTAGAGAGACACACAGGTCAGAGAGACACACAGGTCAGAGAGACACACAGGTCAGAGAGGAGAGAGACACACAGGTCAGAGAGACACACAGGTCAGAGAGACACACAGGTCAGAGTGACATACACATCAGCAACCTCCTTTCACTACAACAGAAATATATCACAATCAGCTCTTTAAACCTGGGCTCTATGTTCAAACACTAGGTCCTCTCAGCACTTTTTATTGTACTCTAACCATCTCTGTCTGTCTGAGAGAGAGAGAGAGAGAGAGAGAGAGAGAGAGAGAGAGAGAGAGAGAGAGAGAGAGAGAGAGAGGGAGATGGGGGCGCGGGGGTTAGGAATGGAGGAGAGAGAAAGGAGAGTGCTGCATCAGTGGGGTCAGATATTGCTGTGGTGTACATTAGCATAAGTCCGACTGTAGCCTGAAACAGCTTGCCGTCAAATGGAGGGGATCAACAGGATTAGTGTGGTCCAGTTACACAGCCCATTCAGAGACCAAAAACACCTCCAGTTACCCTACAATACCCAACCCAGTTACACAGTCCAAAACACCTCCAGTTACCCTACAATACCCAACCCAGTTACACAGTCCAAAACACCTCCAGTTACCCTACAATACCCAACCCAGTTACACAGTCCAAAACACCTCCAGTTACCCTACAATACCCAATCCAGTTACACAGTCCAAAACACCTCCAGTTACCCTACAATACCCAACCCATTTACACAGTCCAAAACACCTCCAGTTACCCTACAATACCCAACCCAGTTACACAGTCCAAAACACCTCCAGTTACCCTACAATACCCAACCCAGTTACACAGTCCAAAACACCTCCAGTTACCCTACAATACCCAACCCAGTTACACAGTCCAAAACACCTCCAGTTACCCTACAATACCCAATCCAGTTACACAGTCCAAAACACCTCCAGTTACCCTACAATACCCAACCCATTTACACAGTCCAAAACACCTCCAGTTACCCTACAATACCCAACCCAGTTACACAGTCCAAAACACCTCCAGTTACCCTACAATACCCAACCCAGTTACACAGTCCAAAACACCTCCAGTTACCCTACAATACCCAACCCAGTTACACAGTCCAAAACACCTCCAGTTACCCTACAATACCCAATCCAGTTACACAGTCCAAAACACCTCCAGTTACCCTACAATACCCAACCCAGTTACACAGTCCAAAACACCTCCAGTTACCCTACAATACCCAACCCAGTTACACAGTCCAAAACACCTCCAGTTACCCTACAATACCCAACCCAGTTACACAGTCCAATACTGAAACAGTAATGTTATACCCCAGCCCAGTTAGAGACTGAACCAGTAACATTATACTCCAGCCCAGTTAGAGACTGAACCAGTAACATTATACTCCAGCCCAGTGAGTGACTGAACCAGTAACTTCAGACCCCAGCCCAGTGAGAGACTGAACCAGTAACTTCAGACCCCAGCCCAGTTAGAGACTGAAACAGTAACATTATACTCCAGCCCAGTGAGAGACTGAACCAGTAACTTCAGACCCCAGCCCAGTGAGAGACTGAACCAGTAACTTCAGACCCCAGCCCAGTGAGAGACTGAACCAGTAACTTCAGACCCCAGCCCAGTTAGAGACTGAAACAGTAACATTATACTCCAGCCCAGTGAGAGACTGAACCAGTAACATTATACTCCAGCCCAGTGAGAGACTGAACCAGTAACTTCAGACCCCAGCCCAGTGAGAGACTGAACCAGTAACTTCATATTCCAGACCAGTTAGAGACTGAAACAGTAACGTTATACTCCAGCCCAATTAGAGACTGAAACAGTAACTTTCTGGTGTCTCACATAGAGCCCAAAACTATAACCCCTTCCTCTCCCCAAACCCAGCCACTCTCCAGGACAGTTAGGGCCTGAAACAGTTACTAGCCTCAAGCCAAACTAATGACCCTTTATAGCTTTCAAATCAAATCACATTTTATTTGTCACATGCTGTCAGGCTCTGACCATAGGGAGGCCTCTGACTTATCTCTATGTTGTGATGGTCAGAGCCTGACAGGGGTTATCTAGCTAAGTCTATGTTGGTTTGTGTTTGGTCCCCAATGAGAGGCAGCTGTTTAGCATGGTCTCTAATTGGGGAACCTATTTATGTTGTAACGTTTTCCACCTGCGTTGTGGAGTATTGTTTGTTTCGTGCTCTGTGCCTACACTTTATGGTCGTGTTCTCTTTTTGGTTTTTGGAATTGAAGTTCGCCGTTAATAATAAAAAGTATGTTTAACTACAATTGTGCTGCGCTTTGCTCTGCTTTTATCTCAGAACATGGCACATGCTTTGTAAACAACAGGTGTAGACTAACAGTGAAATGCTTACTTACGGGCCCTTCCCAACAAATAATATACAAGTAATAATAAATACACAATGAGTAACAATAACTTGGTTTTATACACTGGGTACTAGTACTGAGTTAATGTGCAGGGGTATGAGGTAATAACTTGTCTATATATACACTGGGTACCAGTACTGAGTTAATGTGCAGGGGTATGAGGTAATAACTTGTCTATATATACATGGAGTACCAGTACTGAGTTAATGTGCAGGGGTATGAGGTTAATAACTTGTCTATATATACATGGAGTACCAGTACTGAGTCAATGTGCAGGGGTATGAGGTAATAACTTGTCTATATATACATGGAGTACCAGTACTGAGTTAATGTGCAGGGGTATAAGGTAATAACTTGTCTATATATACATGGAGTACCAGTACTGAGTTAATGTGCAGGGGTATAAGGTAATAACTTGTCTATATATACACTGGGTACCAGTACTGAGTTAATGTGCAGGGGTATGAGGTAATAACTTGTCTATATATACACTGGGTACCAGTACTGAGTTAATGTGCAGGGGTATGAGGTAATAACTTGTCTATATATACATGGAGTACCAGTACTGAGTCAATGTGCAGGGGTATAAGGTAATAACTTGTCTATATATACATGGAGTACCAGTACTGAGTTAATGTGCAGGGGTATGAGGTAATAACTTGTCTATATATACATGGAGTACCAGTACTGAGTCAATGTGCAGGCACTGGAGCGGAGCAGACGGCCGGACCCGGACTGGGCACCGGTGGAGCAGACTGCTCTGGCTCAGGAGCGGAGCAGACGGCTGGACCCGGACTGGGCACCGGTGGAGTGGACTGCTCAGGCACTGGAGCGGATCAGACGGCTGGACCCGGATTGGGCACCTGTGGAGCGGACTGCTCTGGCACTGGAGCGGAGCAGACGGCTGGACCCGGAATGGGCACCGGTGGGGCGGACTGCTCTGGCTCAGGAGCGGAGCAGACGGCCGGACCCGGACTGGGCACCGGTGGAGCAGACTGCTCAGGCTCTGGAGCGGAGCAGACGGCTGGACCCGGAATGGGCACCGGTGGAGCGGACTGTTCCAACCACAGAGCGGTGTTGACTTCGGGAGGTTTCAGGCTACGGACCTTCGCTTGGGGTTCCGGGCTGCGGACCTTCGCTGGAGGTTCCGGGCTGCGGACCTTCGCTGGAGGTTCCGGGCTGCGGACCTTCGCTGGAGGTTCCGGGCTGCGTACCTTCGCTGGAGGTTCCGGGCTGCGGACCTTCGCTGGAGGTTCCGGGCTGCGGACCTTCGCTGGAGGTTCCGGGCTGCGTACCTTCGCTGGAGGTTCCGGGCTGCGTACCTTCGCTGGAGGTTCCGGGCTGCGTACCTTCGCTGGAGGTTCCGGGCTGCGGACCTTCGCTGGAGGTTCCGGGCTACGGACCTTCGCTGTAGGTTCCGGGCTACGGACCTTCGCTGGAGGTTCCGGGCTACTGACCTTCGCTGGGGGTTCCAGGCTGTGGGCCTTCGCTGTAGGTTCCGGGCTGCGGACCTTTGCTGGAGGTTCCGGGCTGCGGAGCTTCGCTGTAGGTTTCGGGCTACGGAGGGCCGGCACGGGACGTACCGGACTGGGGCCTGTAGGACAGTGGGGTGTGCCTTCTTGGGCCCCTCCCCAAAATTATCTTGGGGATGCCTTCGGGCTCTTCGCCGTCTTGAGCCCTGATTATTACGCGGCACTTCCTCTCTCTCAGTCTCTCCCCAGTTACGCTGCTTGGTCTCGTTCTGGTGGGTCATTCTGTCACGCGAGGGTGCATAGAGAGACCGACGCAGCGCAGAGATAGTAATTCAACAAAACACCCGAACTACTAAACAAACAAACACGAATGAACAAACGTCAAAAACGTACAAAATCAACCACGATAATGAAATGTAACGTAACGCACTTACTGTCACCGTGACTTGCGAACGATATACAATGACCCACACCCCAGTGTGAAACATACAAACCTATGTAGGATCCCTAATTAGAGACGATGTGCTGCAGCTGCCTCTAATTAGGGATCCAACACAAACCACCACCAGAAAAAGAAAGAATAGAACTAGAGATAGAACTAGAGATACATCCACCAGAATCTGTCCACCTATACTCCATCAGTGTCTGTCCACTAGTCTAGAGCTGAGTCCTATACTCCATCAGTGTCTGTCCACTAGTCTAGAGCTGAGTCCTATACTCCATCAGTGTCTGTCCACCGGTCTAGAGCTGAGTCCTGTACTCCACCAGTTTCTCTCCACCAGTCTAAAGCTGAGTCATGTACTCCACCAGTGTCTGTCCACCAGTCTAGAACTGAATCATGTACTCCACCAGTGTCTGTCCACCAGTCTAGAGCTGAATCATGTACTCCACCAGTGTCTGTCCACATGTCTAGAGCTGTAATGTATTACAGCAGTGGTCTCTGGGGCCACTAGAACTACTGTCTCTGTGATGGTGGAAGGATAGAGAGAAGGAGGGATGGAACGAGGGATGGAATGAAGGAGGGGTGGAAGGAGGGATGGAAGGATAGAGAAAGAGGGATGGAAGGAGGGATGGAAGGATAGAGAGATGGAGGGATGGAAGGATAGAGAGAAGGAGGGATTGAAGGAGGGATGGAAGGATAGAGAGAAGGAGGGATGGAAGGAGGGATGGAAGGATAGAGAGAAGGAGGGATGGAAGGATAGAGAGAAGGAGGGATGGAGGGATGGAAGGAGGGATGGAAGGATAGAGAGAAGGAGGGATGGAAGGAGGGATGGAAGGAGGGATGGAAGGCTAGGGAGAAGGAGGGATGGAAGGATAGAGAGATGGAGGGATGGAAGGATAGAGTTTGGCGCCGCCCTGCTGGTCGCCCGGTAAACATCTCCCGTTGTCCGTGCATTAATTGTTGTTTTAGTTCGGGTTTTTTTCGTCTCTTTTCTTAGTTTTGTTTGTTTGTTACAGTTGAACTATAATAGTTCAGGATTCTGGATTTTATGGATTTTATCGCAGCTGAACGTCAACGTCGACGAGCCTAATGTTTTTCACAGAGACTTGGCTGAACGATAAAATCCCCATAGAGAACGTCACTATCGGCGGTTTCCAGACCATCAGAGCGGACAGGGATTGTGTCTCTTCCGGTAAGAGCAAGGGTGGTGGGCTGGCTTTATTAGTTAACAATAGATGGTGTAATCCAAGACATGTTACTCTTAAGGAAGAGTTTTGTAGCCCGACATTGAACTATTAGCTGTTAGCCTGAGACCCTACTATTTGCCGAGGGAATTCACGGCGGCCATTGCTGTTATTGTTTACATCCCGCCTTCCGCGGACGCAAACACAGTGTGTGACGTCATCCACTCTGTTATCGCGAGGTTACAGACAGCGCATCCCAGTGCTTTCTTTGCCATTTCGGGGGATTTTAATCATGCATCTCTCTCTTCAACGCTGCCCACGTTCAAACAGTTCGTGAAGTGACCAACCAGGAATAATAAAACTCTGAACTTGTTATATGCTAATGTGAAGGATGCATACAACTCCACTGCACTCCCTCCCCTCGGCAGATCGGATCACAACCTTGTCCACCTCATTCCACACTACAGGCCTTTGGTCCAACAGCAGCCTGCGACCACCAGGACCATTAGGAGATGGTCCCCGGAGGCGAATGAGGCTCTACAGGACTGCTTTGAAACAACAGACTGGGATGTGCTCTGTGAGGCTCATGGGGAGGACATTGATGGACTTACTGACTGCATAACAGACTATATTAATTTTTGTGTAGACAACACTGTACCACCAGGAAGGTACGCTGTTTTCCAAACAATAAACCCTGGGTCACCAGCGACCTGAGGGCCCTGCTGAATGAGAAGAAGAGGGCCTTCAAGGAGAGGGACAAGGACAAGGACAAATTGAAATGCGTCCAGAGGGAGCTGAAGTTGCGGATTGCTGAGGGGAAGAGAGGGTATAAGGAGAAGATGGAGGACAAGCTGAGGCAGAGCCAGGTGAGAGAGGTGTGGAAGGGTATGAGAAATATCACTGGCTTCAAAAAGTGGGCAGACGGAGGGGACCCAGGACAGAGCCAATAAGCTGAACCAATTTTTTTAACAGGTTTGATACTGGCCCTGTCCACCTCCCTTCCAGCTCCCCAGGCCACACACCCTCATGCCTGTCCCACCCCCACTTTGCCCACAACACCTCTGCTGAGACAATCAGTGACCCCTCCTCCACCCCTGCTCCCCCTGGACTGATCCTCAACACCCCCCTTCCCCCCACCTCCCCACCGGGGCTGACTTTCACCACCAACCAAGTGAAGAGAGAGCTGGAGAGACTACATCAGTGGAAAGCGGCGGGCCCTGATGGCATCAGCCCAAGGGTGCTTAGGGTCTGTGCTGACCAACTGTGTGGAATACTCCAGCGTCGCTTCAACCTTAGTCTGAGCCTAGAAAGGGTCCCTGTGCTGTGGAAAACATCCTGCCTCGTTCCAGTGCCCAAGAAGGCACACCCCACTGTCCTGAATGACTTCAGACCTGTCACGCTAACAATACACATCATGAAGACCCTGGAAAGGTTAGTCCTCGCTCACCTCAGACCCCTGGTGTGTATATTACTGGACCCCCTGCAGTTTGCATACCAGCGCAACATCGGGGTGGATGATGCAATCATCTACCTTCTGCAGAGGGCCTACTCTCACCTGGACAACGCAGATTGCACTGTGAGGGTTATGTTTTTTGACTTCTCCAGTGCCTTCAATACCATTCAGCCCCTGCTACTGGGTGAGAAGATGAGGAGGATGGAAGTGGAAGCACGCTTAGTCTCCTGGGTCATGGACTACCTGACCGGTAGGCCACAATTTGTGCGACTACAGAGCTGTGTGTCAGAACTGGCAGTGAGCAACACAGGGGTCCCCCAGGGAACGGTCCTGTCCCCCTTCCTGTTCACCCTCTACACCTCAGACTTCAGATATAACTCTGAAACATGGTTTTTACCAACATCTGGTGAAACTTTCATGTCAATAGCACCTTTGGAAATATATTTAATGAGAAAACAATGGTGACGTGTTCAATACTTATTTCACCCGCTGTACATACTCATGTACAGTTGTTATATCATATCACGTGCAATATTGCAAGTAATTATTGGACCTAACTTACGTAGTCATTCACTGCATATTAGTATCCTGTCAGTTGCACCTTTTCTCATTGCTTTTAGTATATCCAATGTGCAATACGTGCAGTTATCTGAAATTCAACCCTGCGCACTAAAGACTGTATTTTAAGGGAATTACTATTATTACCCCAAATTATATCATACACACATTTAGCTATTTAAGTATCTCTTCCTGTCATTTACCTGTACAGTTTATGTAACCATGCAAAATATTCACTTACCTGTTCATTTGGCCAGTCTGTCTATTAAGTAAACTATTATTACCCTCACTCATATCATATGCATTGTTAGCTACTGAAGTATTTCTCTGCCATCGACCGTATAGTACAGTTAACCATCCAACATCCACCAATGTATAGTGTACATATTCAGCCAACCACCCATACTATGCAGTCTTTTTTTTATCTATCTATCTATCTATCTATCTATCTATCTATCTATCTATCTATCTATCTATCTATCTATCTATCTATCTATCTATCTATCTATCTATCTATCTATCTATCTATCTATCTATCTATCTATCTATCTATCTATCTATCTATCTATCTATCTATCTATCTATCTATCTATCTATCTATCTATCTATCTATCTATCTATCTATCTATCTATCTATCTATCTATCTATCTATCTATCTATCTATCTATCTATCTATCTGGAAGGAGGGAGTGATGGAAGGAGGGATGGAAGAATAGAGAGAAGGAGGGAGGGATGGAAGGATAGAGAGCTGGAGGGATGGAAGGAGGGACATCTAAACTTATAAACACCCTCTCGGTTCCTCTGACAGACAGAGAGGGAGAGACCATCCCCTGGGAGGAGGCATCGCCACATCTGCTCTGGTTCATATGATACTCATGTGATATGATAGAAGCTAACTAACATGAAGCCTAGTAACCAATACAGCTAACGGACATGTAGCCTAGTAACCAATACAGCTAACTGACATGTAGCCTAGTAACCAATACAGCTAACTGACATATAGCCTAGTAACCAATACAGCTAACTGACATGTAGCCTAGTAACCAATACAGTAACCAATGCAGTAACCAATGCTGTTCTGATCTGTTTGTTCTCTGCTCTGTTCTGTTCAGTTCTGTTCTCTTCTCTTCTGCTCTGATCTCTTTTGTTCTCTGTTCTGCTCTGTTCTCTGCTCTGTTCTGCTATGTTCTCTTCTGTTCTGTTCTGCTATGTTCTCTTCTGTTCTGTTCAGCTATGTTCTCTGCTCTGTTCTGTTCTACTCTGTTCTGTTCTGTTCTCTTCTGCTCTGCTCTGTTTTATTCTGCTCTGTTCTGCTCTGTACTGTTCTTCTCTGTTTTGTTCTCTGTTCTGCTCTGTTCTGCTATGTTCTATTCTGCTCTGTTCTCTGATCTGTTCTCTGCTATGTTCTCTGCTATGTTCTCTGCTATGTTCTCTGCTCTGTTCTGCTATGTTCTCTGCTCTGTTCTGCTATGTTCTCTGCTATGTTCTCTGCTATGTTCTCTGCTCTGTTCTGCTATGTTCTGTTCTGCTATGTTCTGCTATGTTCTCTGCTCTATTCTGCTCTGTTCTCTGCTCTGTTCTGCTGTGCTCTGTTCTGCTATGTTCTGCTCTGTTCTGCTCTGCTCTTTTCTGTTCTGCTCTTTTCTGTTATGTTCTGCTCTGCTCTTTTCTGCTCTGTTCTGCTCTGTTCTGCTCTGTTTTGATCTGTTCTGCTCTTTTCTGCTCTGTTATGTTCCACTCTGTTCTGTTTTGATCTGTTCTGCTCTTTACTGCTCTCTTCTGCTTTGCACTGTTCTGTTCTGTTCTGCTCTGTTCTGTTCTGCTTTTTTTCTGTTCTGCTGTGCTCTGCTCTGTTCTGCTCTGCTCTGCTCTGTTCTGCTCTGCTCTTTTCTGTTCTGTTCTCTGCTTTGTTCTGCTATGTTCTTTTCTGTTCTGCTCTGTTCTGCTCTGTTCTCTGCTCTCTTCTGCTCTGTTCTGCTCAGTTCTCTGCTCTGTTCTCTGCTCTGTTCTGCTATGTTCTCTCCTGCTCTTTTCTGCTATGTTCTGTTCTGTTCTCTGCTTTGTTCTCTGCTCTGTTCGTCTCTGTTCTGCTATGTTCTCTGCTCTGTTCTCTGCTCTGTTCTCTGCTCTGTTCTCTGCTCTGTTCTGCTATGTTCTCTGTTCTGCTATGTTCTCTGCTCTGTTCTCTACTCTGTTCTGCTCTGTTCTCTGCTCTGTTCTGCTATGTTCTCTGCTATGTTCTCTGCTCTGTTCTGCTATGTTCTCTGTTCTGCTCTGCTCTGCTCTGTTCTGCTCTGCTCTTTTCTGTTCTGTTCTCTGCTTTGTTCTGCTATGTTCTTTTCTGTTCTGCTATGTTCTTTTCTGCTCTGTTCTCTGCTCTCTTCTGCTCTGTTCGTCTCTGTTCTCTGCTCTGTTCTCTGCTCTGTTCTGCTATGTTATCTCCTGCTCTTTTCTGTTCTGTTCTCTGTTCTGTTCTCTGCTCTGTTCTCTGCTCTGTTCTCTGCTCTGTTCTCTGCTCTGTTCTGCTATGTTCTCTGCTCTGTTCTCTGCTATGTTCTCTGCTCTGTTCTGCTATGTTCTCTGTTCTGCTCTGTTCTGCTATGCTCTGTTCTGCTCTGTTCTGCTATGTTCTCTATTATGTTCTGCTCTGTTATTTTCTGTTCTGTTATGCTCTCTTCTGCTCTGCTCTGTTCTGCTCTGTTTTGTTCTGCTCTGTTCTGCTCTGTTTTGTTCTTCTCTGTTCTTCTATGTTCTGTTCTTATCTGTTCTGCTATGTGCTGCTCTGTTCTGTTCTGCTTTGTTCTGTTCTGCTCTGTTCTGTTCTGCTCTGCTCTGTTCTGCTCTGCTCTGTTCTGCTCTGTTCTGTTCTGCTCTGCTCTTTTCTGTTCTGTTCTCTGCTTTGTTCTGCTATGTTCTTTTCTACTCTGCTCTGTTCTGCTCAGTTCTCTGCTCTGTTCTCTGCTCTGTTCTGCTATGTTCTCTCCTGCTCTTTTCTGCTATGTTCTGTTCTGTTCTCTGCTCTGTTCTCTGCTTTGTTCGTCTCTGTTCTCTGCTCTGTTCTGCTATGTTCTCTCCTGCTCTTTTCTACTATGTTCTGTTCTGTTCTCTGCTCTGTTCTCTGCTCTGTTCGTCTCTGTTCTGCTATGTTCTCTGCTCTGTTCTCTGCTCTGTTCTCTGCTATGTTCTCTGCTATGTTCTCTGCTCTGTTCTCTGCTCTGTTCTGCTATGTTCTCTGTTCTGCTATGTTCTCTGCTCTGTTCTCTACTTTGTTCTGCTCTGTTCTCTGCTCTGTTCTCTGCTATGTTCTCTGCTATGTTCTCTGCTCTGTTCTCTGCTCTGTTCTGCTATGTTCTCTGTTCTGCTATGTTCTCTGCTCTGTTCTCTACTTTGTTCTGCTCTGTTCTCTGCTCTGTTCTGCTATGTTCTCTGCTATGTTCTCTGCTCTGTTCTGCTAGTTCTGTTATGCTATGTTCTGCTATTTTCTCTGCTCTGTTCTTCTCTGTTCTGTTCTGCTCTGTTCTGTTCTGTTATGCTCTGTTCTGCTCTGTTCTGCTCTGTTCTGCTCTGCTCTTTTCTGTTCTGTTCTGATCTGCTCTTTTCTGTTCTGATCTGCTCTTTTCTGTTATGTTCTGCTCTGCTCTGCTCTTTTCTGCTCTGTTCTGCTCTGTTTTAATCTGTCCTGCTCTTTTCTGCTCTGTTCTGCTTTGCTCTGTTCTGTTCTGTTCTGTTCTGCTCTGTTCTGTTCTGTTCTCTCCTGCTCTTTTCTGCTATGTTCTTTCCTGCTCTTTTCTGCTATGTTCTATTCTCTGCTCTGTTCTCTGCTCTGTTCCACTCTGTTCTGCTCTGTTCTCTGCTCTCTTCTGCTATGTTCTCTGCTCTGTTCTCTGCTCTGTTCTCTGCTCTGTTCTCTGCTATGTTCTCTGGTCTGTTCTCTGCTCTGTTCTGCTATGTTCTCTGTTCTGCTATGTTCTCTGCTCTGTTCTGCTATGTTCTCTGCTATGTTCTCTGCTATGTTCTCTGCTATGTTCTCTGCTCTATTCTGCTATGTTCTGTTCTGCTATATTCTGCTATGTTCTCTGCTCTGTTCTGCTCTGTTCTCTGTTATGTTCTGCTCTGTTCTGCTATGTTCTGCTCTGTTCTGCTCTGCTCTTTTCTGTTCTGTTCTGCTCTTTTCTGTTATGTTCTGCTCTGCTCTTTTCTGCTCTGTTCTGCTCTGTTCTGCTCTGTTTTGATCGTTTCTGCTCTTTTCTGCTCTGTTCTGCTTTGCTCTGTTCTGTTCTGCTCTGCTCTGTTCTGTTCTGCTCTGCTCTGTTCTGCTCTGCTCTGTTCTGCTCTGCTCTGCTCTTTTCTGTTCTGTTCTCTGCTTTGTTCTGCTATGTTCTTTTCTGTTCTGCTCTGCTCTGTTCTGCTCTGTTCTCTGCTCTCTTCTGTTCTGTTCTCTGCTTTGTTCTCTGCTCTGTTCTCTGCTCTGTTCTGCTATGTTATCTCCTGCTCTTTTCTGTTCTGTTCTCTGTTCTGTTCTCTGCCCTGTTCTCTGCTCTGTTCTCTGCTCTGTTCTCTGCTCTGTTCTCTGCTCTGTTCTGCTATGTTCTCTGCTATGTTCTCTGCTCTGTTCTCTGCTCTGTTCTGCTATGTTCTCTGTTCTGCTCTGCTCTGCTCTGTTCTGCTCTGCTCTTTTCTGTTCTGTTCTCTGCTTTGTTCTGCTATGTTCTTTTCTGTTCTGCTATGTTCTTTTCTGCTCTGTTCTCTGCTCTGTTCTGCTATGTTCTCTGCTCTGTTCTCTGCTATGTTCTCTGCTCTGTTCTGCTATGTTCTCTGTTCTGCTCTGTTCTGCTATGCTCTGTTCTGCTCTGTTCTGCTATGTTCTCTATTATGTTCTGCTCTGTTATTTTCTGTTCTGTTATGCTCTCTTCTGCTCTGCTCTGTTCTGCTCTGTTTTGTTCTGCTCTGTTCTGCTCTGTTTTGTTCTTCTCTGTTCTTCTATGTTCTGTTCTTATCTGTTCTGCTATGTGCTGCTCTGTTCTGTTCTTCTCTGCTCTGTTCTGCTCTGTTTTGCTCTGTTTTGTTCTCTGTTCTGTTCTGCTCTGCTCTGATCTGATCTGTTCTGCTCTGTTCTCCTCTGCTCTTTTCTGTTATGTTCTGTTCTGCTCTGCTCTTTTCTGTTATGTTCTGCTCTGTTTTGTTCTCTGTTCTGCTCTGTTCTGCTCTGTTCTGCCCTGTTCTCTGCTCTGCTCTGTTCTGCTCTGTTCTGCTCTGTTCTGCTCTGTTCTGCTCTGTTCTGCTCTTTTCTGTTCCGTTATACTCTGTTTTGTTCTGCTCTGTTCTGTTGTGCTCTGTTTTGTTCTTCTCTGTTCTTTGTTCTTCTATGTTCTGTTCTTATCTGTTCTGCTATGTGCTGCTCTGTTCTGCTCTGTTCTGTTCTGCTCTGTTCTGCTCTGTTCTGCTATGTTCTGCTCTGTTCTGCTCTTTTCTGTTCTGTTCTGTTGTGCTCTGTTTTGTTCTGTTCTGTTTTGCTCTGTTTTGTTCTGCTCTGTTTTGCTCTGTTCTGCTATGTTCTGCTATGTTCTGTTCTTATCTGTTCTGCTATGTGCTGCTCTGTTCTGCTCTGTTCTGCTATGTTCTGCTCTGTTTTGTTCTCTGTTCTGCTCTGTTCTGTTATGCTCAGTTCTGCTCTGTTCTCTGTTCTGCTCTGTTCTGCTCTTTTCTGTTATATTCTGCTCTGCTCTGTTCTGCTCTGCTCTTTTCTGTTCTGTTCTGTTCTGTTCTGCTCTGTTCTGATATTTTCTGCTCTGTTCTGTTCTGATCTTTTCTGCTCTGTTCTGCTCTGCTCTGTTCTGCTCTTTTCTGCTCTGCTCTGCTCTGCTCTGTTCTGCTCTTTTCTGCTCTGCTCTGTTCTGCTCTGTTCTGTTCTGTTCTGTTCTGCTGTGTTCTGCTCTGTTCTGTTCTGTTCTGCTCTGCCATATGGTGGTGGAGGTGTTGATGGATGGTGGTGTTTAAAATCGTTAATCAGCTGCCTCCCCCAGTCTGTTTATCGCTCCACACAAACACACACACACACACAACACACACAACCAACACACACCACACACACACACAGCTGCACTCTGCATCATTGAGAGGCTTGTTTTATTAATGTTGTCCAGCTCAGAGTGAATAAATGACTGAAGGGGGAAATGCATTGTGCTGCATTTGATTTAGTAAAGCACGATTGGAGCGGAAACAATGGACATGAAAAAAACATGGCCCCGCTCCTAGGGCTTTGTGGTGTAAGCTGTGTCCTTAATGGCACCCTACAGTATGTCCCAAATAATGCCTATGGGGGCTGGTCAAAAGTAGTCCACTACATAGTGTATAGGGAGCCGTTTGGGACACAGCCGTTGGATCACTTCGGGAGGCAGGGGAAGCCAGGGTTCTATACTATACATAGTATAGCCTGGACTAAGTGGGCTTTCACAATGTGACTGAGTGTGCATTTAAAGGGTGTCTGCATTTGAAGTCAGTGTGTGTGCCCTGTTAGAACAGTGTGTTTTATGTTACAATGACCAGGGTGATAATGACCAGGGTGATATTACAACAAGGTTTGGGATCCATTTTCTCTGTTCTGAAGATTGACTAGGTCCTCTTCTGGTTCTGTTCCTATCTCTATTCCAGCATGATGAGAGAGAAAGACAACTATTTTGCTTTGGCAATGTAAACATGTTTCCCATGCCAATAAAGCCTCTTAAATTGAATTGAAACTGTATTGAGAGAGAGAGGAGAAGGTATATTACATCATGTTTTTTACTATAGTTGTCTTGACTGTGATAAGGGCTCTGGAAATTTGAGTGTCTTGTCTGCTAAATTAACAAAACAAGGCTATGCCATCGCACAGCCATAGTCTTCTACAAACAACGCCACCCTGCTGAGGTTACTACCTTTTTGAAGATTGTGTTCCATGATATAATATAACCAGTTGATATTACAGATAGTGTTCCATGATATAATATAACCAGTTGATATTACAGATTGTGTTCCATGATATAATATAACCAGTTGATATTACAGATAGTGTTCCATGATATAATATAACCAGTTGATATTACAGATAGTGTTCCATGATATAATATAACCAGTTGATATTACAGATAGTGTTCCATGATATAATATAACCAGTTGATATTACAGATAGTGTTCCATGATATAATATAACCAGTTGATATTACAGATAGTGTTCCATGATATAATATAACCAGTTGATATTACAGATAGTGTTCCATGATATAATATAACCAGTTGATATTACAGATTGTGTTCCATGATATAATATAACCAGTTGATATTACAGATAGTGTTCCATGATATAATATAACCAGTTGATATTACAGATAGTGTTCCATGATATAATATAACCAGTTGATATTACAGATAGTGTTCCATGATATAATATAACCAGTTGATATTACAGATAGTGTTCCATGATATAATATAACCAGTTGATATTACAGATAGTGTTCCATGATATAATATAACCAGTTGATATTACAGATAGTGTTCCATGATATAATATAACCAGTTGATATTACAGATTGTGTTCCATGATATAATATAACCAGTTGATATTACAGATTGTGTTCCATGATATAATATAACCAGTTGATATTACAGATTGTGTTCCATGATATAATATAACCAGTTGATATTACAGATTGTGTTCCATGATATAATATAACCAGTTGATATTACAGATTGTCTTCCATGATATAATATAACCAGTTGATATTACATATTGTGTTCCATGATATAATATAACCAGTTGATATTACAGATTGTGTTCCATGATATAATATAACCAGTTGATATTACAGATTGTGTTCCATGATATAATATAACCAGTTGATATTACAGATTGTGTTCCATGATATAATATAACAGTTGATATTACAGATTGTGTTCCATGATATAATATAACAGTTGATATTACATATTGTGTTCCATGATATAATATAACCATTTGATATTACAGATTGTGTACCATGATATAATATAACCAGTTGATATTACAGATTGTGTTCCATGATATAATATAACCAGTTGATATTACAGATTGTGTTCCATGATATAATATAACAGTTGATATTACAGATTGTGTTCCATGATATAATATAACCAGTTGATATTACAGATTGTGTTCCATGATATAATATAACCAGTTGATATTACAGATTGTGTTCCATGATATAATATAACCAGTTGATATTACAGATTGTGTTCCATGATATAATATAACAGTTGATATTACATATTGTGTTCCATGATATAATATAACCAGTTGATATTACAGATTGTGTTCCATGATATAATATAACAGTTGATATTACAGATTGTGTTCCATGATATAATATAACCAGTTGATATTACAGATTGTGTTCCATGATATAATATAACCAGTTGATATTACAGATTGTGTTCCATGATATAATATAACAGTTGATATTACATATTGTGTTCCATGATATAATATAACCAGTTGATATTACAGATTGTGTTCCATGATATAATATAACCAGTTGATATTACAGATTGTGTTCCATGATATAATATAACCAGTTGATATTACAGATTGTGTTCCATGATATAATATAACAGTTGATATTACAGATTGTGTTCCATGATATAATATAACCAGTTGATATTACAGATTGTGTTCCATGATATAATATAACCAGTTGATATTACAGATTGTGTTCCATGATATAATATAACCAGTTGATATTACAGATTGTGTTCCATGATATAATATAACCAGTTGATATTACAGATTGTGTTCCATGTTATAATATAACTAGTTGATATTACAGATTGTGTTCCATGATATAATATAACCAGTTGATATTACAGATTGCGTTCCATGATATAATATAACCAGTTGATATTACAGATTGTGTTCCATGATATAATATAACCAGTTGATATTACAGATTGTGTTCCATGATATAATATAACAGTTGATATTACAGATTGTGTTCCATGATATAATATAACAGTTGATATTACATATTGTGTTCCATGATATAATATAACCAGTTGATATTACAGATTGTGTACCATGATATAATATAACCAGTTGATATTACAGATTGTGTTCCATGATATAATATAACCAGTTGATATTACAGATTGTGTTCCATGATATAATATAACAGTTGATATTACAGATTGTGTTCCATGATATAATATAACCAGTTGATATTACAGATTGTGTTCCATGATATAATATAACCAGTTGATATTACAGATTGTGTTCCATGATATAATATAACCAGTTGATATTACAGATTGTGTTCCATGATATAATATAACAGTTGATATTACATATTGTGTTCCATGATATAATATAACCAGTTGATATTACAGATTGTGTTCCATGATATAATATAACCAGTTGATATTACAGATTGTGTTCCATGATATAATATAACCAGTTGATATTACAGATTGTGTTCCATGATATAATATAACAGTTGATATTACATATTGTGTTCCATGATATAATATAACCAGTTGATATTACAGATTGTGTTCCATGATATAATATAACCAGTTGATATTACAGATTGTGTTCCATGATATAATATAACCAGTTGATATTACAGATTGTGTTCCATGATATAATATAACAGTTGATATTACAGATTGTGTTCCATGATATAATATAACCAGTTGATATTACAGATTGTGTTCCATGTTATAATATAACTAGTTGATATTACAGATTGTGTTCCATGATATAATATAACCTGTTGATATTACAGATTGTGTTCCATGATATAATATAACCAGTTGATATTACAGATTGTGTTCCATGATATAATATAACAGTTGATATTACATATTGTGTTCCATGATATAATATAACCAGTTGATATTACAGATTGTGTTCCATGATATAATATAACCAGTTGATATTACAGATTGTGTTCCATGATATAATATAACCAGTTGATATTACAGATTGTGTTCCATGATATAATATAACCAGTTGATATTACATATTGTGTTCCATTATATAATGTAACTGTTATCTGTAATGTTGCTCCCTGTTGGCATATAGATAAATGTGCACATCTTTTTTTCCATTGCTGCCCTTTTAGTTAAATATTAGTTTATCATGCTCTTTATATGAAATATACCAGCCTATCAGGAGGTTTAGTTTATCATGCTCTTTATATGAAATATACCAGCCTATCAGGAGGTTTAGTTTATCATGCTCTTTATATGAAATATACCAGCCTATCAGGAGGTTTAGTTTATCATGCTCTTTATATGAAATATACCAGCCTATCAGGAGGTTTAGTTTATCATGCTCTTTATATGAAATATACCAGCCTATCAGGAGGTTTAGTTTATCATGCTCTTTATATGAAATATACCAGCCTATCAGGAGGTTTAGTTTATCATGCTCTTTATATGAAATATACCAGCCTATCAGGAGGTTTAGTTTATCATGCTATTTATATGAAATATACCAGCCTATCAGGAGGTTTAGTTTATCATGCTCTTTATATGAAATATACCAGCCTATCAGGAGGTTTAGTTTATCATGCTCTTTATATGAAATATACCAGCCTATCAGGAGGTTTAGTTTATCATGCTATTTATATGAAATATACCAGCCTATCAGGAGGTTTAGTTTATCATGCTCTTTATATGAAATATACCAGCCTATCAGGAGGTTTAGTTTATCATGCTCTTTATATGAAATATACCAGCCTATCAGGAGGTTTAGTTTATCATGCTCTTTATATGAAATATACCAGCCTATCAGGTATGTATCTGGCTAATCACAGGAATGCTCCCTATGGACCCTGGTCAGAAGAAGTGCACCGCATAGGGAATATGGTGCCATTGGGGACGCATGCAGAGTCTCGTGCCGTGTTGTATGGTGCCTGGTGCTTAATTGCTCTCATTAGCACCCAGCGCCTCACACCCCTTACTCTCCCGTTATCCTCCCGGTACTCTCAGTGCAATTAACCGTCTGTCTCCGATATGTTATGAGGTGGAATATCACGGAAGATAAAGTGAGATAATGGAGCCTAATTAATTCTCACTTAAATAAACCATCTCATATATCATAGGCGTTTAAAATGGCCCCTTTTTCTATGCAGTGTAAGTATTGAGGGTGATGGCAGTGGTGGTTAAATGAGGTGGGGGTGGTTTTTATTTAGGAGAAGATGAGAAGGACAGGGAATGGGGGTGGAGCAATGAGAGGGTTGGAAATGGAAATCAGAAGCCAGAGTCGTGTTTGACAGCAAGCACCTTTGTAGTGATTTCCTGTGTTAATTAGTTTGTTAAATGGGAGAGATGAGAGGACAGAGGTGACGAGAGGAGAGGAGGGGATAGGACAGGATAGAGGAGAGGAGAGGAGGGGAGGGGACAGGTTAGAGGAGAGGAGAGGAGGGGAGAGGACAGGATAGAGGGGAGAGGACAGGATAGAGGAGAGGAGAGGAGGGGAGGGGACAGGTTAGAGGAGAGGAGGGGAGAGGACAGGATAGAGGAGAGGAGGGGAGAGGACAGGATAGAGGTGACGGAGGGAGAGGAGAGGAGAGGAGAGGAGAGGAGAGGAGAGGAGAGGAGAGGAGAGGACAGGATAGAGGTGACGAGGGGAGAGGAGGGGAGAAGACAGGATAGAGGTGACGAGGGGAGAGGAGAGGAGGCCAGAGGACAGGATAGAGGTGATGAGGGGAGAGGAGGGGAGAGGACAGGATAGAGGTGACGAGGGGAGAGGACAGGATAGAGGTGGCGAGAGGAGGGGAGAGGACAGGATAGAGGTGGCGAGAGGAGAGGAGAGGAGGGGAGAGGACAGGATAGAGGTGACGAGAGGAGAGGAGAGGAGGGGAGAGGACAGGATAGAGGTGACGAGGGGAGAGGACAGGATAGAGGTGAGGAGAGGAGAGGTGAGGAGAGGTGAGGAGAGGAGAGGAGAGGAGAGGGTTGAGGAAAGAGGAGAGTTGAGAGAAGAAGAGAGGTGAGGTGAGAGGAGAGGTGGCATGGGGCCCCTCTCAAAGCAGATTGAGACTGAGATACACATTCACTGGCGAGGGAGGGAGAGAGGGAGAGAGGGAGAGAGAGAGAGGTAGAGAGGTAGAGAGGTAGAGAGGGAGAGAGGGAGAGAGGGAGAGAGGGAGAGAGGACAGCAGACGACACCACACACCCTGGCACAGAGTAACTAGAGATTAAAGTAGAAGAGAGAAGTGTCATGGATGTTAAAGTCATTATAGATGATAAACAAGCGATAAACAACCTGATGTTCTCCTCTCCACGTCATGGTTGTTAAAGTCATTATAGATGATAAACAACCTGATGTTCTCCTCTCCATGTCATGGTTGTTAAAGTCATTATAGATGATAAACAACCTGATGTTCTCCTCTCCACGTCATGGTTGTTAAAGTCATTATAGATGATAAACAACCTGATGTTCTCCTCTTCACGTCATGGTTGTTAAAGTCATTATAGATGACAACCTGATGTTCTCCTCTCCACATCATGGTTGTTAAAGTCATTATAGATGATAAACAACCTGATGTTCTCCTCTCCATGTCATGGTTGTTAAAGTCATTATAGATGATAAACAACCTGATGTTCTCCTCTCCATGTCATGGTTGTTAAAGTCATTATAGATGATAAACAACCTGATGTTCTCCTCTCCACATCATGGTTGTTAAAGTCATTATAGATGATAAACAACCTGATGTTCTCCTCTTCACGTCATGGTTGTTAAAGTCATTATAGATGACAACCTGATGTTCTCCTCTCCACGTCATGGTTGTTAAAGTCATTATAGATGATAAACAACCTGATGTTCTCCTCTCCACATCATGGTTGTTAAAGTCATCATAGATGATAAACAACCTGATGTTCTCCACTCCACGTCATGGTTGTTAAAGTCATTATAGATGACAACCTGATGTTCTCCTCTCCACGTCTCCTCTCCCCCTCGTTGCCCCGGAACAATTATTATTCAGTAATTTATCTGAGCTAATTGGTCTATTTGTGCACAGCATTGTGGTAAACACAGATTAATGTTTAATACCTGAGATTGGGGCTGTGTGTTTGTGTGAAGTATGAGATGAGATTCCTCTCTGTCTTAAAACGGTAACCAGAATCATTGTGTTGTTTGTCTAATGATTTATTCAACAAAAACAACACATTTACAATTCATGTAATTTAAACCAGTGTGTGAGAAGCAATCTGTTGTCAGTAATAACTTGCACACACACACGCATGCATACACACACACACACACACACACACACACACACACACACACACACACACACACACACACACACACACACACCTCATCAGTCCTTCAAGCTGCTCTAGGGGCTTATATGAGGAATATGACAATTAATTTGTCTGGTTGGTTTGTGTGACATTTACAATCATTATTTTCACAGTGTCTTTTTAATGACAGCAGTACATGAACTGAAGTGCTTATCGAGTGTCTCGGCATTTGTTATAAACTGAACTGCAGTCTGACAAAAAAAACATGACTTTATTGTTGGTAAATGTCAGAATCAAAATCAGAAGTCTGATTTAGCATATTCTACCTTTGTAGTCTACTTATGCTCTATGTCCAAGTTAAACTAATACGTTCTGTAGATAAGGCTGATTCACTGATATATCTTGTTTATGACTAATACGTTCTGTAGATAAGGCTGATTCACTGATATATCTTGTTTATGACTATATTAATTAAACATGATATACTCAGTATACAAGTTTAATCAGTTAAACAGAGCATGTTAATTATACATGATATAGTCAGTACACAAGAATGATCATGTTTGGTTATGTTTGTGTGAGAGAGTTAGGCTACATGGACAGGACTATTAGGTGGTTTAGTCCTGACCCCTAGTCTACTACTAGGTAATGTAGTTCATCAGACTGACCCCTCGTCTACTCTTGACGTTGTTAAGTAATGATGATGTTTTGGCGATTTGAAAATAGGAATTCCAGAGCATGGAACCTCTGTATCTGCTAGAGAATTTACTAAGTGAGGTGCGGTAGTAAGGAGGGTGAAGGTTATCACATAAATGTTTCATGCTTTTCGACCTGTTCCCAAATTAATAAAATTGGTTCAGAGTTTGTTTTGATATTTCAACCTGTGTGTCCTGATCGCGTTTGGTGTGGGGGGACAAAATCAATTTTCGCACGCAGTTTGGGCAGCTTGTAAAAGAAGGAGGCTAGTTTTGGAAATGTCTTTTGTGTGATGAGTAATTTGTTGTAGAGAGGATGCATACAGTACCAGTCAAACGTTTGGACACACCTACTCAATCAAGTTTTTATTTTTATTTTTACTATTTTCTACATTGTAGAATACTAGAGAAGACATCAAAACTATGAAATAACACGTCATGTCTTGCATTTCATATATGCATTTCAATTGCAGTTAGCGCCTCACAGTGGTCAATTGTATAACAACCTTTTAACTCTTCTCAGTTCAGTAATCACTAAAGTTTGTTATTGGTTCTAATTGTCATGTGACACAGGTCAGAGTTTGCGGTCAACCATTTTGTCATTCAGAAAACATGCTGCAAGCATACAACAGTTTCCTCCTCAAGAAATGTTGTATCTTTAACCATCTTCTTGTGTTAAGCCTTGGAGAAGCTTTGCTTGTGGGTATTTCAGTTATGAACATCTTCTAGCAACATTTCTGTGTATATTGTGTGAAAATCGATAGGTTTGTGGCACTATTTAGCACAAACAAATCACTGTGTTTCTGTGCACTATTGTGCTAGTGAGAGTTATGTAGCATTAATACTCTGTATGTTACTTCATTAGCATAGCTTCTTGTCATTGTTTTACTTACCTTTTTACAGTATTTACATTATCTACATGTAGTTACTTATACAGTATTTACATTATCTACATGTAATTACTTATACAGTATTTACATTATCTACATGTAGTTACTTATACAGTATTTACATTATCTACATGTAGTTACTTATACAGTATTTACATTATCTACATGTAGTTACTTACACAGTATTTACATTATCTACATGTAGTTACTTATACAGTATTTACATTATCTACATGTAGTTACTTATACAGTATTTACATTATCTACATGTAGTTACTTATACAGTATTTACATTATCTACATGTAGTTACTTATACAGTATTTACATTATCTACATGTAGTTACTTATACAGTATTTACATTATCTACATGTAGTTACTTATACAGTATTTACATTATCTACATGTATATCCTGTGTTGTAATTGGCATGATTATAAGCGCATCCTTTGTTTGTAATTTCAGTTTCACAAAAAAATAAGAAGGAAAACATCAACAGAGTAAAGCCTTTTTGAAACTACTCTCGACTACTCCGACTTTGTTTAGCTATCTGTCAGTTCGTGCCAGACACGCACGCGGAGGACAGAATAACACATATGGAATCATGTAGTCACCCAAAAAAGTTATTAAACAAATCAAAATATATTTTATATTTGAGAGTTGCCACCCTTTGCCATGATGACAGCTTTGCACACTCTTGACACCTACTCATTAATACCTGGAATGAGTAGGTGTGTCCAACCTTTTGACTGGTACTGTACGTACAGTCGTGGCCAAAAGTTTTGAGAATGACACAAGTATTGGTCTCCACAAAGTTTGCTGCATCAGTGTTGATGATGGCAATTTGCATATACTCCAGAATGTCATGAAGAGTGATCAGATGAAGTCCCTCTTTGCCATGAAAATGAACTTAATCCCCAAAAAACATTTCCACTGCATTTCAGCCCTGCCACAAAAGGACCTGCTGCCATCATGTCTGTGATTGTCTCGTTAACACAGGTGAGAGTGTTGACGAGGACAAGGCTGGAGATCACTCTGTCATGCTGATTGAGTCAGAATAACAGACTGGAAGCTTTAAAAGGAGGGTGGTGCTTGAAATCATTGTTCTTCCTCTGTCAACCATCGTTACCTGCAAGGAAACACGTGCCGTCATCATTGCTTTGCACAAAAAGGGCTTCACAGGCAAGGATATTGTTGCTGGTAAGATTGCACCTAAATCAACCATTTATCGGATCATCAAGGACTTCAAGGAGAGAGGTTCAATTGTTGTGAAGGGTGCCCAAGAAAGTCCAGCAAGCGCCAGGACCGTCTCCTAAAGTTGATTCAGCTGCGGGTTCGGGCCACCAACAGTGCAGAGCTTGCTCAGGAATGGCAGCAGGCAGGTGTGAGTGCATCTGCACGCACAGTGAGGCGAAGACTTTTGGAGGATGGCCTGGTGTCAAGAAGGGCAGCAAAGAAGCCAGGAAAAACATCAGGGACAGACTGATATTCTGCAAAAGGTACAGGGATTGTACTGCTGAGGACTGTGGTAGAGTCATTTTCTCTGATGAATCCCCTTTCCGATTGTTTGGGCCATCCGGAAAACACCTTGTCCGGTGAGCGCTACCATCAGTCCTGTGTCATGCCAACAGTAAAGCATCCTGAGACCATTCATGTGTGGGGTTGCTTCTCAGCCAAGGGAGCGGGCTCACTCACAATTTTGCCTAAGAACACAGCCATGAATAAAGAATGGTACCAACACATCCTCAGAGAGCAACTTCTCCCAACCATCCAAGAACAGTTTGGTGACGACCAATGTCCTTTCCAGCATGATGGAGCACCTTGCCATAAGGCAAAAGTGATAACTAAGTGGCTCGGGAACAAAACATCGACATTTTGGGTCCATGGCCAGGAAACTCCCCAGACCTTAATCCCATTGAGAACTTGTGGTCGATCCTCAAGAGGCGGATGGACAAACAAAAACCCACAACTTCTGACAAACTCCAAGCATTGATTATGCAAGAATGGCCTGCCATCAGTCAGGATGTGGCCCAGAAGTTAATTGACAGCATGCCAGGGCGGATTGCAGAGGTCTTGAAAAAGAAGGGTCAACACTGCAAATATTGACTCTTTGCATAAACTGAATGTCATTGTCAATGAAAGCCTTTGACACTTAGGGAATACTTGTAATTATACTTCAGTGTTACCATAGTAACTACTGACATAAAGATCTAAGAACACTGAAGCAGCAAACTTTGTGGAGACCAATACTTGTGTCATTCTCAACTTTTCACCACGACTGTATAGTAAATAAATATAAATATATAAACTCGCAGTCATTTTAGGGGGAAAACACCAACGTTTCGGCATCAATGTGCCTTCTTCGGGGTGATGTCATGAATGCTTGAACCATGGACACACCACACACACACCACACACACACACACACCACACACCACACACACACCACACACCACACCACACCACACACACACACCACACACCACACACCACACCACACCACACACACCACACACACCACACACACACACACACACAGCTAAAGTCTGTGTCTGTCAGGTCTGTAATGGCCTGTATATATGCAGGGTTTCATATTTCAATCATTACCATGGTGAGCCTGGTTTAAATTGGTTGTTTAAGAGTTGAAATTGGAAAGTGACTGTCATGTCTGCATGAGGACCCACATTTAAGTCCTGTTGGTAAAGGAGACGGGTCTGGGCTGGCTCTCTGGCTTGATGGAAACTTCAGAGGTGTCCTTAATCGCACCCTATTCCCTTTATAGTGCACTACTGTTGACCAAAGTTTTGATCAGGGCCCATAAGGCTCTAGTCAAACGTAGTGCACTATAAAGGGCCCATAAGGTTCTGGTCAAAAGGAGTGCACTATAAAGGGCCCATAAGGTTCTGGTCAAAAGGAGTGCACTATAAAGGGCATAGGGAACCATTTGGGATGCGGACCTCGAGTTGTTAAGAGTGAAATATCCTACTCCACCCCTCTGAGTATAGGTTAGTCTGGTTAGTCTACTGCAGCCGTGAGCTGTCCCTTGAATAACAGTAATGATTTCCCTGCTGTGAGCTGTCTATCCCATGAATAACAGTAATGATTTATTTGCTGTGAGCTGTCTATCCCATGAATAACAGTAATGATTTCCCAGCTGTGAGCTGTCTATCCCATGAATAACAGTAATGATTTATCTGCTGTGAGCTGGTTCTCATGAATAAAAATAATGATTTCTCTGCTGTGAGCTGGTTGTCTCATGTATAAAAAGAATGATTTATCTGCTGTGAGCTGGTTGTCTCATGTATAAAAAGAATGATTTACCAGCTGTGAGCTGGTTGTCTCATGTATAAAAAGAATGATTTCCCAGCTGTGAGCTGGTTGTCTCATGTATAAAAAGAATGATTTCCCAGCTGTGAGCTGGTTGTCTCATGTATAAAAAAAATGATTTCCCAGCTGTGAGCTGGTTGTCTCATGTATAACAGTAATAATTATTCTGCTGTGAGCTGCCTGTCTCGTATATAACAGTAATGATTTTCCTGCTGTGAGCTGTCTGTCTCATGTATAACAGTAATGATTTCTCTGCTGTGAGCTGGTTGTCTCATGTATAACAGTAATGATTTCTCTGTTGTGAGCTGGTTGCCTCATGTATAACAGTAATGATTTCTCTGTTGTGAGCTGGTTGTCTCATGTATAACAGTAATGATTTTCCTGCTGTGAGCCGTCTGTCTCATGTATAACAGTAATGATTTCCCTGCTGTGAGCCGTCTGTCTCATGTATAACAGTAATGATTTATCTGCTGTGAGCTGGTTGTCTCATGTATAACAGTAATGATTTCTCTGTTGTGAGCTGGTTGTCTCATGTATAACAGTAATGATTTCTCTGTTGTGAGCTGGTTGTCTCATGTATAACAGTAATTATTTCTCAGCTGTGAGCTGTCTGTCTCATGTATAACAGTAATGATTTCTCTGCTGTGAGCTGGTTGTCTCATGTATAACAGTAATGATTTCCCTGCTGTTAGGCGTCTGTCTCATGTATAACAGTAATGATTTCCCTGCTGTTAGCTGGTTGTCTCATGTATAACAGTAATGATTTCCCTACTGTGAGCCGTCTGTCTCATGTATAACAGTAATGATTTCTCTGCTGTGAGCTGTCTGTCTCATGTATAAAAATAATGATTTATCTGCTGTGAGCTGGTTGTCCCATGTATAAAAATAATGATTCATCTGCTGTGAGCTGGTTGTCTCATGTATAAAAATAATGATTTATCTGCTGTGAGCTGGTTGTCTCATGTATAAAAATAATGATTTATCTGCTGTGAGCTGGTTGTCTAATGTATAAAAATAATGATTTATCTGCTGTGAGCTGGTTGTCCCATGTATAAAAATAATGATTTCCCAGCTGTGAGCTGGTTGTCTCATGTATAACAGTAATAATTTTTCTGCTGTGAGCCGTCTGTCTCATGTATAACAGTAAGGATTTTCCTGCTGTGAGCCGTCTATCTCATGTATAACAGTAATGATTTCCCTGCTGTGAGCTGTCTGTCTCATGTATAACAGTAATGATTTCTCTAATGTGAGCTGGTTGTCTCATGTATAACAGTAATGATTTCTCTGCTGTGAGCTGGTTGTCTCATGTATAACAGTAATGATTTCTCTGTTGTGAGCTGGTTGTCTCATGTATAACAGTAATGATTTCTCTGTTGTGAGCTGGTTGTCTCATGTATAACAGTAATTATTTATCTGCTGTCAGCTGTCTGTCTCATGTATAACAGTAATGATTTCCCTGCTGTTAGGCGTCTGTCTCATGTATAACAGTAATGATTTCCCTGCTGTTAGCTGGTTGTCTCATGTATAACAGTAATGATTTCCCTACTGTGAGCCGTCTGTCTCATGTATAACAGTAATGATTTCTCTGCTGTGAGCTGGTTGTCTCATGTATAACAGTAATGATTTCTCTAATGTGAGCTGGTTGTCTCATGTATAACAGTAATGATTTCCCTGCTGTTAGCTGGTTGTCTCATGTATAACAGTAATGATTTCCCTGCTGTTAGCTGGTTGTCTCATGTATAACAGTAATGATTTCTCTGCTGTGAGCTGGTTGTCTCATGTATAACAGTAATGATTTCTCTAATGTGAGCTGGCTGTCTCATGTATAACAGTAATGTAATGTCTCTCACTATATGCATCTTTAGCTACTTCTGCCACTTTTATCCAAAGGTGCCTAACAGAAAAGTGACCCCATGTGATCTCTGTGGAAATTGAACCCACCACCTTGGCATTGCTAGGTTAGTGACACTGCCTGTCACAACTCAACCACACAGGACCAGTATTGGTATTGTAATACGTTATGCAGTTGTTGTAATACAGTTTTGCAATACAGACATTATTATTACTGAAATGATCATTAGAGTTTATAAGAGCAATGATTTTCCTACGGGGTTCAGAGAGGGACAAGAGCAGAGGAAGAAACATTTCATTATGTTGTCCCTGAATCAATTATTCATTATTGGAACTATGAGGAACATCTACCATCACGTTGTTAAATGTCACTGAGCTATTCAGCTGCTGCAGAAATGACTGTGTGTGTGTGTGTAGTAATGAATGTCTGGTTGTTATCTGATCCATAAATAATGTAAGGATGTACATGGTCATGTTTTAGGAATTCTTAACAGATTTTATAGTCATTGAGAACTACAGGCTTGCGTCCCAAATGACAGTCTTTTCTCTATTTCTGGACCCTGGTCAAATGTAGCACACTATATAAGTAAAAGGGTGCCATTTGGGATGCAGAATGGTTTGTGAAACTCATGGAGATTTTTTATTCAGTTGTAGCATTTTCCTTGAGTGAGTGAGTGAGTGAGTGAGTAAAACAGAAAAACTCAACCAGTAGTTTGGCCGCAGTGGTTTTTCAACCAACTGGCTGTGAAATGCAGTCCTCTCCGCTGCAGCTATTGGTTAATCGATTCCCATCACAAGGCAATCATTTGGCCAGACTTGCAGAGACATGATTAGATATAGTCAACCCTGCATGGTGGCGCAGACACACACACACAAACTGTAGAGCATGTTGAGATATAAAGACTGGGCCTATAGCCATGGATGTGGGTAAATCTCCTGAGCTAACCTTCTAATTCCTCTACATCCTCATGGCCACAGCCTGGTAATTGATTGTGTTTGGCCTCTAATGAGATTAAAAGTAAAAGGTGGTAGTGGATGGAGGAGAGAGTGGGCACAAGTGAGATAGGAGAATATTGGAAATGAACAGAGAACCATTGAGAGAGAATAGCCAGAGTGGGAGAGATAGGGAATTAGTAGTAGCCAGTGGTGTAAAGTACTTAGTTTTTAGCGATTGCTTACACACTCTACACACAAGCCAAATAAGACACAACACTTGGAGATAAACATCTCACTTCTATGTCAAAATGAAACTGCAATAAAACCTAACAATCCTTTTTCAAAATGGCATTTTTGCAACAAAATTATATACACATGCACCATTCAAAGCAGCAGCAACACACTGGTGTACTTTATACAAAACACTGCTGTCTTTATTAATTTTTTTATTTTATTTAGCCTTTATTTAACCAGGTAGGTCAGTTGAGAACAAGTTCTAATTTACAACTGTGACCTGGACAAGACAAAGCAAAGCAGTGCAACAAAAAACAACACAGAGTTACACAGTAAACAAACGTACAGTCGATAACACAATAGAAAATCTATATACAGAGTGCAAATGTACTGCAAAATGCAGTAAGGTTAGGAAGGTGGGACAATAAATAGGCCATAGTGGCGAAATAAATTACAGATTAGCATTAACACTGGAATGATGGATGTGTAAATAATGATGTGCAAATAGAGATACTGGAGTGCAAAATGAGCGGAAGTTAAATAAAAAATATGGGGATGAGGTAATAAAATGAGGTAGTAGGGTGGGCTATTTACAGAAGGGCTATATACAGGTGCAGTGATCGATAAGCTGCTCTGACAGCTGATGCTTAAAGTTATTGAGGGAGATAGGAACCTCTAGCTTCAAGGATTTTTGCAATTCGTTCCAGTCATTGGCAGCAGAGAACTGGAAGGAATGGCGGCCAAAGGAGGTGTTAGCTTTGGCGGTGGCCAGTGAAATATACCTGCTGGAGCACATACTACGGGTAGGTGTTGCTATGGTGACCAGCGAGCTGAGATAAGGCGGGGATTTACCTAATAAAGACTTATAGATGACCTGGAGCCAGTGGATTTGGCGACGAATATGTAGTGAGGGCCAGCCAACGAGAGAATACAGGTCGCAGTGGTGGGTAGTATATGGGGCTTTGGTAACAAAACGGATGGCACTGTGATAGACTACATCCAATTTGCTGAGTAGAGTGTTGGAGGCTATTTTGTAAATGACATCGCCAAAGTCAAGGATCGGTAGGATGGTAAGTTTTACAAGGGCATGTTTGACAGCATGAGTGAAGGAGGCTTTGTTGCGAAATAGGAAGCCATTTCTAGATTACATTTTTGGATTGGAGATGGTTAATGTGAGTCTGGAAGTTGAGTTTACAGTCTAACCAGACGCCTAGGTATTTGTAGTTGTCCACAAATTCTAAGTCAGACTCGTCGAGAGTAGTGATGATAGTCCGGTGGGCAGGTGCGGGCAACGTTCTATTGAAAAGCATGCATTTAGTCTTACTAGCATTTAAGAGCAGTTGGAGGCCACGGAAGGAGTGTTGTATGGCATTGAAGCTTGTTTGAAGGTTAGTTAACACAGTGTCCAAAGAGGGTCCAGATGTATACAGAATGGTGTCGTCTGCGTAGAGATGGATCAGAAGAGTCACCAGCAGCGAGAGCGACATCGTTGATGTATATAGAGAATAGGCTTGGCCCAAGAATTGAACCCTGTGGCACCCCCATAGAGACTACCAGGGGACCGGACAGCAGGCCCTCCGATTTTACATGCTGAACTCTGTCTGAGAAGTAGTTGGAGAACCAGGCGAGGCAGTCACTTGAGAAACCAAGGCTGTTGAGTCTGCCAATAAGAATGCGGTGATTGACTGAGTCAAATGCCTTCGCCAGGTCGATGAAGACGGCTGCACAGTACTGTCTTCTATCGATGGGGGTTATGATATCGTTAAGTACCTTGAGCGTAGCTGAGGTGCACCCATGACCAGCTCGGAAACCAGATTGCATAGCAGAGAAGGTACGGTGGGATTCGAAGAAGTCGGTGATCTGTTTATTAACTTGGCTTTTGAAGACTTTAGAAAGGCAGGGCAGGATGGATATTGGTCTGTAACAGTTTGGGTCTAGAGTGTCTCCTCCTTTGAAGAGGGGGATGACCGCGGCAGCTTTCCAATCTCTAGGGATCTCAGACGATACAAAAGAGAGGTTGAACAGGCTGGTAATAGGGGTTGCAACAATTTTGGCTGATAATTTTAGGAAGAAAAGGTCCAGATTGTCTAGCCCAGCAGACTTGTAGGGCTCCAGATTTTGCAGCTCTTTCAGAACATCAGCTGTCTGGATTTGGGTGTAGGAGAAGTGGGTGGGGCTTGGGCAGGTTGCAGGGGGTACAGAGCTGTTGGCCGGGGTAGAGGTAGCCAGGTGGAAAGCATGGCCAGCCATAGCAAAATGCTTGTTGAAATGTTCGATTATCGTGAATTTATTGGTGGTGACAGTGTTTCCTAGCCTCAATGCAGTGGGCAACTGGGAGGAGATGCTCTTATTCTCCATAGACTTTACTGTGTCCCAGAACTTTTTGGAATTAGTACTACAGGATGCTTTTCTAACTGACTGTGTATATTTGTTCCTGGTTTCCCTGAAAAGTTGCATATCGCGGGGGCTATTCGATGCTAATGCAGTGCGCCACAGGATGTTTTTGTGTTGGTCAAGGGCAGTCAAGTCTGGGGTGAACCAAGGGCTATATCTATTCTTAGTCCTAAGTTTTTTGAAAGGGGCATGCTTATTTAGGATGGTGAGGAAAGCACTTTTAAAGAACAACCAGGCATCCTCTACTGACAGGATGAGGTCAATATCCTTCCAGGATACCCGGGCCAGATCGATTAGAAAGGCCTGCTCGCAGAAGTGTTTTAGGGAGCGTTTGACAGTGATAAGGGGTGGTTGTTTGACCGCGGACCCATTACGAACGCAGGCAATGAGGCAGTGAAAACAGAGGAGGTGTATTTGGAGGGCAAGTTAGTCAGATTTCTCATACAGGTTTCTGTGAAAGATTGTTCCAGTACAGTACATCTACTCACATTTCAATGAACAAAAAAACACAAAGAAAGGTAGAATTACAGTACAGTAATCAATACAATATGTTACTGTAAACTCACGGAAACAAAAATAATTACAGTGCAATGGTAAACCAAAAATATTATTGTAAGGAATTGTGTGGATGGTTTGGAGAACTCCTTGCAGACTAATTGCGGCACACAATCACAACGGCTCTTTGTCCTATAACTGGTTTTAACTAGATTTAATCCAGCATCAATGAAAATGAAGTCTTGAGGCTGTGCAGCTGCATCAAAGTCCAGGACTCTCTGAAACAGAAAATGCATACACTGTACCGTGAATATGGTGTAACTCAAAACACAGGACTACAATGTCTACATTTTCACACAAGGATGGGGGTGGAGGGGTGGGTTGGGTCAGACACATTCAGTCAAAACTACAAGCTACAGGCAAGGCAGGTGCCCGCATAGACAACCCCACCCACCCACCCCCAGAATGAGGGCACCTGCCTAGGTCACATACTGCTTTGTCTGAAAGTATCTATGCAGTGAATTCTGCAAAAATATCCACTGTGTACAACGTAAAACACCAAATAATGCATGCAGAGCAGAATTAGGCCGATACCCACTAATCCAGAAAAGAGCTGTTAAATTCTACAACCACCTAAAAGGAAGCGATTCCCAAACCTTAACAAAGCCATCACCTACAGAGAGATTAACTAAGAGAAGAGTCCCCTAAGCAAGCTGGTCCTGGGGCTTTGTTCACAAACAGACCCCACAGAGCCCCAGGACAGCAGCACATTTAGACCCAACCAAACCAGGAGAAAACTAAAAGAGAATTACTTGACACATTGGAAATAATTAACAAAAGAAGTAAACTAGAATGCTATTTGGCGTCTAACAGAGACACACAGTGACAGAATACCTGACCACTGTGACTGACCCAAACTTAAGGAAAGCTTTGACTATGTACAGACTCAGTGAGCATAGCCTTGCTATTGAGAAAGGCAGACCTGGCTCTCAAGAGAAGACAGGCTATGTGCACACTGCCCACAAAATGAGGTGGAAACTGAGCTGCACTTCCTAACCTCCTGCCAAGAATATGACCATATTAGATACACATTTCCCTCAGATTACGAAGATCCACAAAGAATTAAAAAACAAACCCAATTTTGATAAACTCCCATATCTACTGGGTGAAATACCACAGTGTGCCGTCACAGCAGCAATATTTGTGACAAGGGCAACCAGTGAAGAACAAACACCATTGTAAATACAACCCATATTTATGTTTATTAATTTTCCCATTTGTACTTTAACTATTTACACATCATTACAACACTGTATATATACACATAATATGACATTTGAAATGTCTTTATTCCTTTGAGAGAGAGAGAGAGAGAGAGAGAGAGGCACTGTGCAGCGCATGAGTAAGAGCCGGTGTGTGTGAGTGAGTCAGAACCGTTATGTCACTTTGACCTGTCTGCTGGTTATTGCTGTTGGGGTAGGAGACAGGGGAGTGGTTGCTATAGTGACCAGAGGGGGCCAGGGCTAGTATTGCAGAGAGATCACTTCAGATTAAAGGTGAAATTTAAAATCAAATCAACTTTATTTGTCACATGCGCCGAATACAACAGCTGATAGTTCGTTGGTGATGTGGACACCAAGGAACTTAACTCTCGACCCGCTCCACTACAGCTCTGTTGATGTTAATGGGGGCGTGCTCGGTCCTCCTTTTCCTGTAGTTCACGATCAGCTCCTTTGTCTTGATCACGTTGAGGGAGAGGTTGTTGTCCTGGCACCACACGGCCAGGTCTCTGACTTCCTCCCTATAGGCTGTCTCATCGTTGTCCTTGATCAGGCCTACCACTGTTGTCGTCTGCAAACTTAATGATGGTGTTGGAGTAGTGCCTGGCCATGCAGCCGTGGGTGAACAGGGAGTACAGAAGGGGACTAAGCACGCACCCCTGAGGGGCCCCAGTGTTGAGGATCAGCATGGCAGATTTATTGTTGCCTACCCTTACCACCTGGGTGCGGCCCGTCAGGAATTCCAGGATCTAGTTGCAGAGGGAGGTGTTCTGTCCCAGGATCCTTAGCTTAGTGATGAGCTTTGAGGGCACTAGGGTGTTGAAGGCTGAGCTGTAGTCAATAAAAAGCATTCTCACATAGGTATTCCTTTTGTCCAGGTGGGAAAGGGCAGTGTGGAGCGTGATTGAGATTGCGTCATCTGTTGGGGCAGTATGCAAACTGGAGTGGAGGAGTTATTTTCTGTCATTATGTACACAATAAAAAAATAAAAAAGTTAAAAACAACGCGAAAAACAAACAAAATAACATAGTTGATTAAGAGGCTGTAAAACGGCAGCCTTCCCCTCCGGCGCCATTTTCTAGGAATGGCGTCAGGACGTTGGGATCCTCAGGACCCGGGTCTATAAAAGACACATCAGCTGCTATGATGACTGCACCATCCATACACAATGAGATAAGCAAGGCAAGTCTTAAATAATTGCTAAACTAAACAGTGGAGTTGTTTTTCCGAACTTGACCAATCAGAATTAATGCCTGAATTGAATCCTAACCAACTAATCGGAATTAATGTCTGACTGTTAACCAATCAGAATTAATGCATTTCTGTTTTACTTAACCAATCAGAATTGATGTCTAAATCAAGGCATGTCAAAACCGGACACTATGGGCAATACGAACTAGTACGTTAAATACAGTATATCTACATATTTATTTTCAACTCTTCCTGATCCAGTGGTATAGTGGAGTTATGTTTAATCTCTCCCTGATCCAGTGGTATAGTGGGGTTATGTTTAATCTCTCCCTGATCCAGTGGTATAGTGGAGTTATGTTTAATCTCTCCCTGATCCAGTGGTGCAGTGGGGTTATGTTTAATCTCTCCCTGGTACAGTGGGGTTATGTTTAATCTCTCCCTGATCCAGTGGTATAGTGGAGTTATGTTTAATCTCTCCCTGATCCAGTGGTGCAGTGGGGTTATGTTTAATCTCTCCCTGGTACAGTGGGGTTATGTTTAATCTCTCCCTGATCCAGTGGTATAGTGGAGTTATGTTTAATCTCTCCCTGATCCAGTGGTGCAGTGGGGTTATGTTTAATCTCTCCCTGATCCAGTGGTACAGTGGATTTATGTTTAATCTCTCCCTGATCCAGTGGTATAGTGGAGTTATGTTTAATCTCTCCCTGATCCAGTGGTATAGTGGAGTTATGTTTAATCTCTCCCTGATCCAGTGGTACAGTGGGGTTATGTTTAATCTCTCCCTGATCCAGTGGTGCAGTGGGGTTATGTTTAATCTCTCCCTGGTACAGTGGGGTTATGTTTAATCTCTCCCTGATCCAGTGGTATAGTGGAGTTATGTTTAATCTCTCCCTGATCCAGTGGTGCAGTGGGGTTATGTTTAATCTCTCCCTGATCCAGTGGTACAGTGGATTTATGTTTAATCTCTCCCTGATCCAGTGGTATAGTGGAGTTATGTTTAATCTCTCCCTGATCCAGTGGTATAGTGGAGTTATGTTTAATCTCTCCCTGATCCAGTGGTACAGTGGGGTTATGTTTAATCTCTCCCTGATCCAGTGGTGCAGTGGGGTTATGTTTAATCTCTCCCTGATCCAGTGGTGCAGTGGGGTTATGTTTAATCTCTCCCTGATCCAGTGGTACAGTGGGGTTATGTTTAATCTCTCCCTGATCCAGTGGTACAGTGGGGTTATGTTTAATCTCTCCCTGATCCAGTGGTACAGTGGGGTTATGTTTAATCTCTCCCTGATCCAGTGGTACAGTGGGGTTATGTTTATTGATGATGTATGTATAGACATACACACACCCACACACACAGACAGACACACACAGTGACCAGGTAGTTAGTTTAATGTCTATCTGTGGAAACATAACATAGTCTTTTTACAATAAACTATCATCTCGTCAGCTCATTTCTCTTCCCATAGAGACTTTGTCCCAAATGGCACCCTATGCCTTATATAGTGCACTACTTTGGACAAGATCCCTTTAGGACCTGGGCAGATGCAGTACACTATATAGGGAGTAGAGTGCCATTTTGGATGCAGCCCTGAGAACCCTGTCTCTCCCAGGCCAGCTGCTGCTGCTGGGTGTCTCTCCTAACCTCTCCACATCTCACACACACACACACACACACACACACACACACACACACACACACACACACACACACACACACACACACACACACACACACACACACACTACCCCCTCTCCACATCACACACACACACACACACACACACACACACACACACACACACACACACACACACACACACACACACACACTACCCCCTCTCCACATCACACACACACACACACACACACACACACTACCCCCTCTCCACATCACACACACACACACACACACACACACACACACTACCCCCTCTCCACATCACACACACACACACACACACACACACACACACACACTACCCCCTCTCCACATCACACACACACACACACACACACACACACTACCCCCTCTCCACATCACACACACACACACACACACACACACACACACACACACACTACCCCCTCTCCACATCACACACACACACACACACACACACACACACACACACACACACACTACCCCCTCTCCACATCACACACACACACACACACACACACACACACACTACCCCCTCTCCACACTACACACACACACACACGCACGCACGCACACACACACACACACTACCCCCTCTCCACATCACACACACACACACACACACACACACACACACACACACACACACACACACACACACACACACACACACTACCCCCTCTCCACATCACACACACACACACACACACACACACACACACACACACACACACACACACACACTACCCCCTCTCCACATTACACACACACACACACACACACACACACACACACTACCCCTTCTCTCACATCAAACACGCCAACCCATTTCCTCCCAGCACTAAATCTCTTTAATTCCATAATCTGTTGCCCATTGAGGCCGGCAATTTTGTCTTTATGCAGCGTTTTAGTGTCATTAAGCATTCTGTATGGTCTCTGGCTGGGGCTGTGAACACTGAGGTGTCCGTTAGGGCTGTGAACACAGAGGTGTCCGTTAGGGCTGTGAACACTGAGGTGTCCGTTAGGGCTGTGAACACTGAGGTGTCCGTTAGGGCTGTGAACACTGAGGTGTCCGTTAGGGCTGTGAACACTGAGGTGTCCGTTAGGGCTGTGAACTCAGAGGTGTCCGTTAGGGCTGTGAACACAGAGGTGTCCGTTAGGGCTGTGAACACAGAGGTGTCCGTTAGGGCTGTGAACACAGAGGTGTCCGTTAGGGCTGTGAACACAGAGGTGTCCGTTAGGGCTGTGAACACAGAGGTGTCCGTTAGGGCTGTGAACACAGAGGTGTCCGTTAGGGCTGTGAACACAGAGGTGTCCGTTAGGGCTGTGAACACAGAGGTGTCCGTTAGGGCTGTGAACACAGAGGTGTCCGTTAGGGCTGTGAACTCAGAGGTGTCCGTTAGGGCTGTGAACACAGAGGTGTCCGTTAGGGCTGTGAACACAGAGGTGTCCGTTAGGGCTGTGAACACTGAGGTGTCCGTTAGGGCTGTGAACACTGAGGTGTCCGTTAGGGCTGTGAACACTGAGGTGTCCGTTAGGGCTGTGAACACAGAGGTGTCCGTTAGGGCTGTGAACTCAGAGGTGTCCGTTAGGGCTGTGAACACAGAGGTGTCCGTTAGGGCTGTGAACACTGAGGTGTCCGTTAGGGCTGTGAACACTGAGGTGTCCGTTAGGGCTGTGAACACTGAGGTGTCCGTTAGGGCTGTGAACACAGAGGTGTCCGTTAGGGCTGTGAACACAGAGGTGTCCGTTAGGGCTGTGAACTCAGAGGTGTCCGTTAGGACTGTGAACACAGAGGTGTCCGTTAGGGCTGTGAACACTGAGGTGTCCGTTAGGGCTGTGAACACAGAGGTGTCCGTTAGGGCTGTGAACACAGAGGTGTCCGTTAGGGCTGTGAACACAGAGGTGTCCGTTAGGGCTGTGAACTCAGAGGTGTCCGTTAGGGCTGTGAACTCAGAGGTGTCCGTTAGGGCTGTGAACACAGAGGTGTCCGTTAGGGCTGTGAACACAGAGGTGTCCGTTAGGGCTGTGAACACAGAGGTGTCCGTTAGGGCTGTGAACACAGAGGTGTCCGTTAGGGCTGTGAACACAGAGGTGTCCGTTAGGGCTGTGAACACAGAGGTGTCCGTTAGGGCTGTGAACACAGAGGTGTCCGTTAGTGCTGCGTCTCATCCATCCTAAGTACATCCATCTCTGATCAACAGGGTTTAATGGAGGCTATAGCCGGACTGCATAGACATACTGTAACAGACTATAGAGACCCCATAGACATACTGTAACAGACTATAGAGACCCCATAGACATACTGTAACAAGACTATAGAGATCCCATAGACATACTGTAACAGACTATAGAGACTCCATAGACATACTGTAACCGGCTATAGAGACTCCATAGACATACTGTAACAGACTATAGAGACCCCATAGACATACTGTAACAGACTATAGAGACTCCATAGACATACTGTAACCGGCTATAGAGACTCCATAGACATACTGTAACAGACTATAGAGACTCCATAGACATACTGTAACAGACTATAGAGACCCCATAGACATACTGTAACAGACTATAGAGACTCCATAGACATACTGTAACAAGACTATAGAGACTCCATAGACATACTGTAACAGACTATAGAGACCCCATAGACATACTGTAACAAACTATAGAGATCCCATAGACATACTGTAACAAACTATAGAGACACCATAGACATACTGTAACAGACTATAGAGACTCCATAGACATACTGTAACAGACTATAGAGACTCCATAGACATACTGTAACAGACTATAGAGACTCCATAGACATACTGTAACAGACTATAGAGATCCCATAGACATACTGTAACAAGACTATAGAGACTCCATAGACATACTGTAACAAGACTATAGAGACTCCATAGACATACTGTAACAGACTATAGAGACTCCATAGACATACTGTAACAGACTATAGAGACCCCATAGACATACTGTAACACACTATAGAGATCCCATAGACATACTGTAACAAACTATAGAGACACCATAGACATACTGTAACAGACTATAGAGACTCCATAGACATACTGTAACAGACTATAGAGATCCCATAGACATACTGTAACAAACTATAGAGACACCATAGACATACTGTAACAGACTATAGAGACTCCATAGACATACTGTAACAGACTATAGAGATCCCATAGACATACTGTAACAAACTATAGAGATCCCATAGACATACTGTAACAGACTATAGAGACTCCATAGACATACTGTAACAGACTATAGAGACCCCATAGACATACTGTAACACACTATAGAGATCCCATAGACATACTGTAACAAACTATAGAGACACCATAGACATACTGTAACAGACTATAGAGACTCCATAGACATACTGTAACAGACTATAGAGATCCCATAGACATACTGTAACAAACTATAGAGACACCATAGACATACTGTAACCGGTTATAGAGATCCCATAGACATACTGTAACAGGCTATAGAGACCCCATAGACATACTTTAACAGGCTATAGAGACCCCATAGACATACTGTAACAGGCTATAGAGACCCCATAGACATACTGTAACAGGCTATAGCCAGACGCCATAGACATACTGTAACAGGCTATAGCCAGACCCCATAGACATACTGCAACAGGCTATAGAGACCCCATAGACATACTGTAACAGACTATAGCCAGACTCCATAGACATACTGTAACAGGCTATAGCCAGACTCCATAGACATACTGTAACAGGCTATAGAGACCCCATAGACATACTGTAACAGGCTATAGAGACCCCATAGACATACTGTAACAGACTATAGCCAGACTCCATAGACATACTGTAACAGGCTATAGCCAGACACCATAGACATACTGTAACAGGCTATAGAGACCCCATAGACATACTGTAACAGGCTATAGAGACCCCATAGACATACTGTAACAGACTATAGCCAGACTCCATAGACATACTGTAACAGGCTATAGCCAGACACCATAGACATACTGTAACAGGCTATAGAGACCCCATAGACATACTGTAACAGACTATAGCCAGACTCCATAGACATACTGTAACAGGCTATAGCCAGACACCATGGATATACTGTAACAGGCTATAGAGACCCCATAGACATACTGTAACAGGCTATAGAGACCCCATAGGCATACTGTAACAGGCTATAGAGATTCCATAGACATATTATAACAGGCTATAGAGACCAGATAGACATACTGTAACAGGCCGGTGGTCTAATGTATGGGTCCTAATGCTGGACCAGGTGATCCCTCCTATATGGGTTCTAGTTCTGGGTCATGTTCAGCAGGGCACATTGTAGCAAAATAATCTAAACCGATATGAAATGAAAAATATGTGTATTCAACAAGGCCAGGTAATCCCTCCCTGTTTCACTCAGTTTTCTTCCGACCCCATACAGTACTGTTACAGGCTTCAGGCTTGAAGTCTGCACGTGACTTGATTTCTTCATCCCGCTCGCACCCGCTGGCTTTCTCTCCGACTCCCACCCGCTACTGCAAGAACTGATCCCAAACCCAACCGCAGTCCTGCAATGTTATTTTAGGCGTATGTGACGCAGCTCACTTGCCAGCCATGGTCCCAGTGATTTTGCGCCCTGCAGGCCATATCAAATGCGCAAAAATAACTTCAGAAATAGGTTAAATGACCATAGATTCTCACGTGGCCCATTATATTAGGCTATCGGTATTACTGGGTATATCAGCCAATATGCTAGATGTCGTATTTTAAGAGAGCAGAGTTGGAGAGACTTTCTCTTGAGCTATTTGTATAGTCTACCTTTTAGGAGGGGGGATATTTTCAGACTGAGAAATATGGGTGATCAACATTTATTTCTAGGCAATGTAGTAAACTATAGCCTAAAGATAACTGCCCCGTGCTTCCCCACCCTGCTTAGGCTATAGCCTACTCTATTTAATTGAGGCCACATCCACACCTGAACTCGCAGTTATGGCTACTGAACTGGAAGCAGCGAGAATGATGACAACCATTTAGTAGTACGATTTGCAGGCAGAGACAAATAAATGGGTAATCCATACTTTTTTTCGAAAATGAGAAGTTGCAACAACGCTCGCTTGCCATAGCAGCCTACATGCTGACCACACCGCTCGGGTCGCAAAACACATTTACATGCAGGGTTGGGGAGTAACGGATTACATAATCCGTTATAATTAAAGGATTACAAAAAACGGTAACTGTAATCCGTTACATTACCATAAAATATATTTTAATCAGATTACATATACTTTTGAAAAACTAGATGATTACTTCGAGGATTACTTTTAAATTCAGAAAGGATGTTTGCAAAAATATATCTTTGACACTTTCTCAATAAGATTCAAATCACCATAAAAAAAATGGCAAATTTTAATTTGTTCCAGCTGAGAGAGACTCAACACAAGTCAGAGACCACTATGATGACACACCAAATGTGTGATTCATCGCGGGAAAAGAGCAGGAATAGGCTTTTGTAGGCTACAGTCGGCATCCAAAGATGATGCAATTTGAATAAACGCTTCAAGGTAAGGATGACGGCCATATGGATATCACTAATTATTGATCTACACAGCGCATTGATGTGAATCACACTGCTGATCTCTCATTTAGCTATTTGCGCTTTACGGATCGTGGTTGTTGTGGATGGCTGTTCACACATATAAATGTGTATTTGAACCCAATAATGGTTCAATTCAAGAAGTTTAAGCTGCCTATAAATCATTGTTTTTGAAACCAGTGGACAGCCAGTAAAAAATCCGCTCTTGCAACAGCTGCATAGTGCGGATCCAAGCCTATGGAATAAAAGAGGGGCTTTTATTGCTCAAACTTTTGATAGACTTCTAAGTAGCCACCCTTTGCCTTGATGACAGCTTTGCACACTCTAGGCAAAGCATGCCATTCCATGAGCGCAGCAATTATTTTTCAACTAGAATCAATGAGTCCAATCAGTCCTCCATGACAACAGCATCATAAACACCAGAGTAGGGCTGGTTAATAAGTCCTTAGTTTTGGGGTCATGCTCAGGTTAAACTATTTGGCTAATCTATACTTCCATATTTCCAAGTCCTACTCTTGAAGATCAAGGGGTTTAACATTTATTGGAATGACTGGAATTCTGATAGACTTTTTTTAATGTAAAAATATAATTTAATCGTATTATTATATGTAGTAGAAAGTGATGGGTTAGAAGACGCCTATATAATCAACCCATAAAGTAACATGTAACATCCACATTTGGCCAGCTATGTAAACTAACATTGATTTATCCTGCAATAGATATTGTTCAATTGGTAACATACATGTTTGTCATCTTCTAACGCCTCTTAAGGGGAAAGTAATCTAAAAGTAACGGAATGTAATCAGATTACATTACTGAGTTTGGGTAATCCAAAAGTTCTGTTACTGAATACAATTTTGGACAGGTAACTAGTAACTGTAACTGATTACATTTATAAAGTAACCTACCCAACCCTGCATACATGTTATTCAATCATTGCACCCACACTGCTCACGTGTCAAGGAGCGTCTGTAGCCATGTGCTGCAAGTCCCGCCTCTCCCATCTCCTCATTGGTTTTTAGGAGCATACTGTATACCCATGTGGGTGATTGACAGATGAACTGAGGTCCACACTCCAGTCCAGTTGGTAGTGTCAATGCACCTTAAAGTTTGTTGCCAACCGCCATATAAAGTCCTAAGAAGAAGAAGAAGCCTGAAGGAGGAGAGATTACTTGAAACAAACTTGGTTTAGCCTTTTATCTGTGGATTAATTGTTGTAGAGGACCTTGTGCATTTCAGGTAAAATATTAGCTCAATGTTTATATCCCAGGACATATTAGCTAGCAACTGCAAGCTAGCTAGCTAAATTGCCATAAATGTTGAATGCTGTTTGAACTGTCCACAAATTAATATAGTCGGTTGAGTTTGTTTTGATATTTCAACATCCATGTCTTGAGCGTGTCTGATGTGGGTGGACAAAATCAACATGCGCGCGATGGTGACCGCGGACGCACGGACGCACGGACGCACACGGCCTGGTCAGCATGTTCTGCGAGCGTTGTGTAAGGGCTGAACATGCTTAGCTAATTAATATGTTAATCTACAACAAGAGTTATTAACTGAATGTATTGTGTGATCATAAAACTTGTAGAACTGCTGTAGGCTTGTGTGTGGGGTAGCCATGTGGAGGGAATGTGCTAGCTTGGGGGTTTCACGATAGAACTGTATTTTGTGGTAACATGAGACAAGAACATCTGCTGAGAGGACAACTATGTCCGGCAACTGGAGTGCGTCACGAGGCTGGGACCAGCCTGCACGCCAACGATAGGCTGAGTAAGTTTAAACCACACTCAGCCTCTACTCTGACAGGCCTGCAATGAGCGGGAACTATTCTGTCAGAGTATTTAAGGAAGAACAAAGGATAGGACAGGGTCTGTTTTTGCTCGCTCTCTCTCTCTCGCTCTCATCGCTCTCATCTTTTCTTTTTCAATGATGATAAAATTTTTGGATTGCACCTTGACTCACGTTGGTTGAGCGCCCTCCACGTATTTCCATTATCAATATTTATTTATAGACACTGTAGTAAACTACAGTCTAATCATATTTAAGTTAATTTCATATTTAAGTTAACTGCCACGTGATTCTCTGCCCATGTAGGCAGCCTACTCTATTACAATGAGACCACACATACTAGGAGCACTTGAACTCTCAGGCCCAACTAGGAGAGGTAGGCTACTGAAGTTGAAGAAGTGAATTCTGTGTGTGTGTGAATAATGTTAAAAATATGTGTTTTAATACAATAGTTAGGCTAACACATACAAAGCAGAAAGAGGACCGTTTAAAAATAATCTGCTGGACAAAAAAAATGTTTTCATCCAAAAGTCGTCTGTCTGACCGCCAGCTTCCGCCCGTAGCATGAAAAATGCAGACCATGCAGCAATGATCTCAGTCGGGACCCGCAGGACCCGCGGGCATACAGCCCTCTACTTCAGGCTTCAGACCCCATACACTACTGTAACAGGCCCTGGGCCTTCTTGACATTAGCCTCCCCAGTCGGTGGTATAGCTGGTATTCAGTTTAATGGAATTTATTCCTGTCACATCTTAACACTTTAAAGTTTCAATGTTTCATTATTCCATCTCTGGAGCCAGTGGCACTCCTCAACCTTTCTTCTCCTCCTCCTCCTCCTCCTCCTCCTCCTCCTCCTCCTCCTCCTCCTCCTCCTTTTCCTTGATCATAGCCTTCCTGGAATCCTGTCTCTTCAGATCTGTCTGGGTAGAGGATACAGACACATAGCCTGGTCCCAGATCTGGTTTCTTTTGTCATTGTCATTATCAAGCTAAACATGACATGAACATTCCACAAGGAGTTCACAAGAGATCAGAAACAGACATGCACACTGTCTCAATAGTCTTTACTTGTTTCCTTGTCTTCAGATCTGTGTCTGTTGTAGAGGATATAGACATGGGTTGTTTCTCAATAGTCTTTACTTGTTTCCTAGTCTTCAGATCTGTGTCTGTTGTAGAGGATATAGACATGGGTTGTTTCTCAATAGTCTTTATTAGTTTCCTTGACTCCTGTCCTACCTTCCTCTGATGTTGTGAGGAGACACAGGGAGGATGGGAGGAGAGGAAGAAGAGGAGAGGAAGAGGAGGATGGGAGGAGAGGAGGAGGAGAGGAAGATGAGGAGGTTGGGAGGAAGATGATGGGTGGAGAGGAAGAAAGGAAGAGGATGGGAGGAGAGGAAGATGATGGGAGGAAGAGGATGGGAGAAAAGGAAAGACTATTGATGACAGACTGGATAGACTCTGAGTTGAATAAGGCAACTTCTTGCTCTGAGTTTAACCACTATTTTACCTCTCACAGCCTCCCAACTCTACATAAAACTTTTCCCCCACAGAACTAATTTACAATATTTCCACACATTAGATGAAGTCTGTACATGCGGAACAGAGTACACATGGCTGGGGAATTGAAAAGTGCAAATCATTCCCTCATGTGGAAAGGCTGCAATTAACTGGAGATGTCATCCTTTGTAGAATATAATTGAGTTCAGGAGGAAATGAATGTCTCTAATCCAGCCATGCCTCAGACTGACTGAGTGTTGTCTGTCTGTGGCTCCCTATATTCGCTAAGTAGTGCACTACTTTTGGAAATATGATGCCATTTTTAGACAGTATTCCTCATGTAAAACCTCCTGTCCTACTTGTTTATGCTGTTAGACAGTATTCCTCATGTAAAACCTCCTGTCCTACTTAAACAAGATGTTAGACTGTGGTTTTTAGACACTATTCCTCATGTAAAACCTCCTGTCCTACTTAAACAAGATGTTAGACTGTGGTTTTTAGACACTATTCCTCATGTAAAACCTCCTGTCCTACTTAAACAAGATGTTAGACTGTGGTTTTTAGACACTATTCCTCATGTAAAACCTCCTGTCCTACTTAAACAAGATGTTAGACTGTGGTTTTTAGACACTATTCCTCATGTAAAACCTCCTGTCCTACTTAAACAAGATGTTAGACTGTGGTTTTTAGACACTATTCCTCATGTAAAACCTCCTGTCCTACTTAAACAAGATGTTAGACTGTGGTTTTTAGACACTATTCCTCATGTAAAACCTCCTGTCCTACTTAAACAAGATGTTAGACTGTGGTTTTTAGACACTATTCCTCATGTAAAACCTCCTGTCCTACTTAAACAAGATGTTAGACTGTGGTTTTTAGACACTATTCCTCATGTAAAACCTCCTGTCCTACTTAAACAAGATGTTAGACTGTGGTTTTTAGACACTATTCCTCATGTAAAACCTCCTGTCCTACTTAAACAAGATGTTAGACTGTGGTTTTTAGACACTATTCCTTATGTAAAACCTCCTGTCCTACTTAAACAAGATGTTAGACTGTGGTTTTTAGACACTATTCCTTATGTAAAACCTCCTGTCCTACTTGTTTATGCTGTTAGACAGTATTCCTCATGTAAAACCTCCTGTCCTACTTAAACAAGATGTTAGACTGTGGTTTTTAGACACTATTCCTTATGTAAAACCTCCTGTCCTACTTGTTTATGCTGTTAGACAGTATTCCTCATGTAAAACCTCCTGTCCTACTTAAACAAGATGTTAGACTGTGGTTTTTAGACACTATTCCTTATGTAAAACCTCCTGTCCTACTTGTTTATGCTGTTAGACAGTATTCCTCATGTAAAACCTCCTGTCCTACTTAAACAAGATGTTAGACTGTGGTTTTTAGACACTATTCCTTATGTAAAACCTCCTGTCCTACTTGTTTATGCTGTTAGACAGTATTCCTCATGTAAAACCTCCTGTCCTACTTAAACAAGATGTTAGACTGTGGTTTTTAGACACTATTCCTTATGTAAAACCTCCTGTCCTACTTGTTTATGCTGTTAGACAGTATTCCTCATGTAAAACCTCCTGTCCTACTTAAACAAGATGTTAGACTGTGGTTTTTAGACACTATTCCTTATGTAAAACCTCCTGTCCTACTTGTTTATGCTGTTAGACAGTATTCCTCATGTAAAACCTCCTGTCCTACTTAAACAAGATGTTAGACTGTGGTTTTTAGACACTATTCCTTATGTAAAACCTCCTGTCCTACTTGTTTATGCTGTTAGACAGTATTCCTCATGTAAAACCTCCTGTCCTACTTAAACAAGATGTTAGACTGTGGTTTTTAGACACTATTCCTTATGTAAAACCTCCTGTCCTACTTGTTTATGCTGTTAGACAGTATTCCTCATGTAAAACCTCCTGTCCTACTTAAACAAGATGTTAGACTGTGGTTTTTAGACACTTCCTTATGTAAAACCTCCTGTCCTACTTGTTTATGCTGTTAGACAGTATTCCTCATGTAAAACCTCCTGTCCTACTTAAACAAGATGTTAGACTGTGGTTTTTAGACACTATTCCTTATGTAAAACCTCCTGTCCTACTTGTTTATGCTGTTAGACAGTATTCCTCATGTAAAACCTCCTGTCCTACTTAAACAAGATGTTAGACTGTGGTTTTTAGACACTATTCCTTATGTAAAACCTCCTGTCCTACTTGTTTATGCTGTTAGACAGTATTCCTCATGTAAAACCTCCTGTCCTACTTAAACAAGATGTTAGACTGTGGTTTTTAGACACTATTCCTTATGTAAAACCTCCTGTCCTACTTGTTTATGCTGTTAGACAGTATTCCTTATGTAAAACCTCCTGTCCTACTTAAACAAGATGTTAGACTGTGGTTTTTAGACAGTATTCCGTTACAGACCAACTACTGTAATGACACGATACAGACCAACTACTGTAATGACACGTTACAGACCAACTACTGTAATGACACGTTACAGACCAACTACTGTAATGACACGATACAGATCAACTACTGTAATGACACGTTACAGACCAACTACTGTAATGACACGTTACAGACCAACTACTGTAATGACACGATACAGATCAACTACTGTAATGACACGTTACAGACCAACTACTGTAATGACACGTTACAGACCAACTACTGTAATGACACGATACAGATCAACTACTGTAATGACACGATACAGACCAACTACTGTAATGACACGATACAGACCAACTACTGTAATGACACGATACAGATCAACTACTGTAATGACACGTTACAGACCAACTACTGTAATGACACGTTACAGACCAACTACTGTAATAACACGTTACAGACCAACTACTGTAATGACACGTTACAGACCAACTACTGTAATGACACGTTACAGACCAACTACTGTAATGACACGTTACAGACCAACTACTGTAATGACACGATACAGATCAACTACTGTAATGACACGTTACAGACCAACTACTGTAATGACACGATACAGATCAACTACTGTAATGACACGTTACAGACCAACTACTGTAATGACACGTTACAGACCAACTACTGTAATGACACGTTACAGACCAACTACTGTAATGACACGTTACAGACCAACTACTGTAATGACACGTTACAGACCAACTACTGTAATGACACGATACAGATCAACTACTGTAATGACACGATACAGACCAACTACTGTAATGACACGATACAGACCAACTACTGTAGTGACACGTTACAGACCAACTACTGTAATGACACGTTACAGACCAACTACTGTAATGACACGATACAGATCAACTACTGTAATGACACGTTACAGACCAACTACTGTAATGACACGATACAGACCAACTACTGTAATGACACGTTACAGACCATTGATGTAGTATTTTGTTCTAATGACACATTTGTACAGCAGTTGTAGTAATTATATTAATTACTATAACACTGATGACACATAGACATACACGTATGTCATAACGTTGAGAGTTCACTGACAGTAGCGTATACTGTTTTACAGAAACCTGTCATCCACATTTATGAAGCTCCCTCTTTTTCTTGACAGCAGAATATTGCTGTGCTTAAAATATTAACGTCAGACAACCTAACCATTAACATAGCGTTTCACCCCAATTCTCTGGGTCACTGACAATCACAATCACACCTCCTTCACCCGTCTCTCTCTCTCTCTCTCTCTCTCTCTCTCTCTCTCTCTCTCTCTCTCTCTGTCTAACCAATTATTACCCTCCGTTCTCTTCTCTCAGATGTGTGAATTGTGAATTACCCCTTTTTACCATCACCACCTTCGGGCGAGCGTCTTCAAGACATCGTTTCCTGGAAATGTCAAAGCGTTTTAAGGCACTCAAATATCGTGTGCTGTCACTGCGAACAAAGTGATGAGTGAAACACAATCCTTTTTTCTTCCTCTCTAATTTCTCTCCATCAGTGTCCAGCTCCCTCCTTTAATCTCTCCTGACTCCCAAATGGAACCCTAGTCCCTTTATAGTGCAGTACCTTTTGACCAGGGCCCATAGGGCTCTCATCAACAGTAGTGCACTATCCAGGGAATAGGGTGCATTTAGGCCCTTTTAGTTTTAACACTCTTACTGAGAGGTGAGTGGCTGGGGTCAATGCTGCCACTTCTACATCACTTGAGATTGTGTGTGTGTGTGTGTGTGTGTGTGTGTGTGTGTGTGTGTGTGTGTGTGTGTGTGTGTGTGTGTGTGTGTGTGTGTGTGTGTGTGTGTGTGTGTGTGTGTGTGTGTGTGTGTGTGTGTGTTCTACACAGGAAATGTGTCCAAAGCCCTCTTTATGGGTCATACAGAAAGTGTGTGTGTTTACTAGAGAGGAAATGAACTTCCAAACTTCTCATTGAGGGTCTTAGAACCTACAGGAGTCACAGCAGGTTTACTTTGAGTGGTCAGGGTTGTTTTTGTAAACACTGACCACTAATCAGCCTATGGCAGAGGGTGATCAACCGGTTCAGTCACTCTCCATATTTCATCACAAAGTTGACAGGCACAGACAGTGTTTGTGTGTGGACTTGTGATGATAGTTTAGTCAGAGATTCATTGCTCTGTTATCCCCTGGACTGGTCCATCGCAACCTTGAGAACTCAGATCTCCATGGTGATGGAATCAGAATGAACACATTATTTATTTAAATTCTGATCCACTCAACGTCTGAGTGCAACTGACTGGGGTTCAAACTCTCTAGTCTTCTGAGTCTACCTGCTCTTAATCTCTAGGCTACCTGCATTTAATCACTAGGCTTATCTTGATTACAGACACACTGTAATCAAGATAATGACAGCCCCTAACCCTAACCCTTGGGGATTACCATCACACTGTAATCAAGATAATGACAGCCCCTAACCCTAACCCTTGGGGATTACCATCACACTGTAATCAAGATAATGACAGCCCCTAACCCTAACCCTTGGGGATTACCATCACACTGTAATCAAGATAATGACAGCCCCTAACCCTAACCCTTGGGGATTACCATCACACTGTAATCAAGATAATGACAGCCCCTAACCCTAACCCTTGGGGATTACCATCACACTGTAATCAAGATCATGACAGCCCCTAACCCTAACCCTTGGGGATTACCATCATGGCCACCTAATCATCCCCGGCTTCCAATTGGCTCATTCATCCTCTCCCATGTAACTATTCCCCAGGTCGTTGCTGTAAAATAGAATGTGTTGTCAGTCACTTTACCAAAGAGTTTTCCAAACTCGGCTCTGGGACCCAAGAGGAGCACGTTTAGTTTGTACCCTGGCACTACACAGCTGATTCAAATAATAATAATATCAACTCTTCATCAAGATATCCGCTGTGTAGTGCTGGGGTTAAAACCATAACCAGCACCATGAGGATGGGCTCCAGGAAACACAGGCTTACCCAGTTAAACCAATATAATACATATATATTTAGTTTTAGAACTGACTGCTGATGTAATCAGTAATAGGAATAGAGAAAGCTGCAATGTAGATTACTATACACACACACACACACACACACACACACACACACACACACACACACACACACACACACACACACACACCCAACCACACACCCACACACACACACACACACACAACCCCACACACACACACACACACACCCAACCACACACCCAACCACACACCCACACCCAACCACACACACACACACACACCCAACCACACACACACACACACACACACACACACACACACACACACACACACACACATACCACATACCCAACCACACACACACACACACACACACACATACCCAACCACACACACACACACACATACCACATACCCAAACACACACACACCCAGGAGAGAGAGAGATTAAAGGAGAGAGCACATTCCGTTACTGTAGGGTGTGTGAGGTTGTGTTTGGTCTAGTGGACTGGGGCTGAGTCCCTAATTGCATCCTAATCCCTACATAATGCACTACTTTTGACCAGAGCTCTATGGGCCCTGGTAAAACAAAGGGCCCTATAACGGGAATAGGGTTCCATATTGGACGCAGCCATGAGCCAGTTTTCCACAGCCAGGCCAGGGCAGCAGCCGGCTGAAGTGAACACTCAGCACATCCCAGCACTCTAAAACACTGAACTCTGCACAATCCCACTATGGGAGCACCGCTGTCTGCGTCCCAAATGACACCCTGTTCCCTATATAGTGCACTACTTTTGACCAGGGCCCCATAGAGCTCTCATATAGGGGGGCATTTAGGACACACCGCTATGGTTCCCTCCATTTGTTTTCCTTCAACTCCGAGAGGAGAATATATATATATATATATATATATATATATTATTATATATATTATTATATATATTTTTTGGAGTGTAGATGAGAGTCTGAACACAAATCATCCATCATCATCATCATCATCATCATCACTGCAGCTGGCCATTTCAACATCCCTCTGTCTTTTCTGGGAGGACAAATTGGTATTTTAGCAACAGCAATATCAGCACAAAAACATCCCAAAACATCTGGTATAGTGTGGTCCATAGTCTGCCTGGTCCATAGTCTGCCTGGTCCATAGTCTGCCTGGTCCATAGTCTGCCTGGTCCATAGTCTGCCTGGTCCATAGTCTGCCTGGTCCATAGTCTGCCTGGTCCATAGTCTGTCACTGAGATTGAACACGTCACCTTCGGAACCAGAGATCACGGTTTACGCCCATCCACAGCGCCCTATCAAAACAAGCCTACTCCATGGTAATAGCGCTCACCTGCAAAAACTTAAGATTTCAACTGAGCCAGTGTGTCTGTCTGAGCCAGTGTGTCTGTCTGAGCCAGTGTGTCTGTCTGAGCCAGTGTGTCTGTCTGAGCCAGTGTGTCTGTCTGAGCCAGTGTGTCTGTCTGAGCCAGTGTGTCTGTCTGAGCCAGTGTGTCGGTCTGAGCCAGTGTGTCGGTCTGAGCCAGTGTGTCGGTCTGAGCCAGTGTGTCTGTCTGAGCCAGTGTGTCTGTCTGAGCCAGTGTGTCTGTCTGAGCCAGTGTGTCTGTCTGAGCCAGTGTGTCTGTCTGAGCCAGTGTGTCTGTCTGAGCCAGTGTGTCTGTCTGAGCCAGTGTGTGGAGTTGGATAACATACATGATTGGTTCTGTCATCTGTCTCTAAAGACAAAGGCATGGTTACTTCGAAAGTAACCCAAATAACCCCCTGCTCCCTATAGGCCCTGGCCAACAGTAGTACCCCATATAGCACAGAGAAAACCCCCACTTAGCCTCTGGCTATCACATCCTGCTGGGCTTTGGGATGTAAGGTACATCACCCCTCCCTCCCTCCCTCCCTCCCTCCCTCTGCCCCCATCTGGCTGGGCTTCTGGAGTTCAGGTACAGAACAACTTAATCTCCACAGAGACAGATGTCATAGTGTTATCAGCAACACCCTCTGTCTCTCTGTTCTAACCTCATCCCTCCCTCCCTCTGTCACCCCTCAATCTCTCTGTTCTAACCTCATCCCTCCCTCCGTCACCCCTCAATCTCTCTGTTCTAACCTCATCCCTCCCTCCCTCTGTCACCCCTCAATCTCTCTGTTCTAACCTCATCCCTCCCTCCGTCACCCCTCAATCTCTCTGTTCTAACCTCATCCCTCCCTCCCTCTGTCACCCCTCAATCTCTCTATTCTAACCTCATCCCTCCCTCCCTCCGTCACCCCTCAATCTCTCTGTTCTAACCTCATCCCTCCCGCCCTCCCTCTGTCACCCCTCAATCTCTCTATTCTAACCTCATCCCTCCCTCCCTCCGTCACCCCTCAATCTCTCTGTTCTAACCTCATCCTGCCCTCTGTCACCCCTCAATCTCTCTATTCTAACCTCATCCCTCCCTCCCTCTGTCACCCCTCAATCTCTCTGTTCTAACCTCATCCCTCCCTCCCTCCGTCACCCCTCAATCTCTCTGTTCTAACCTCATTCCTCTCTCTCTCCTTCCCACCCTCCCTCCTTCAGGTAGCCCTCTGTTGGGGTGATAATCCATGATAATGGCCAGGAGTCATATGGTGGGAGCAGCGGTCCCTGTCCCTGTGTCTAACCCTGCCCTTCAGGTAGCCCTCTGTTGGGGTTTCATCTCCTGGGAGAGATTGATCCTCATGTCCATCTGCCTCCACACTCTGACACACACACACACACGCACGCACACACACACACACACACACACAAACATGCACAAACACACACACACACACACACAAACATGCACAAACACACACACGTACACAGATGGACATAAGGATCAATGGTTAGCACCCTCACCCTCTGGACCATACAGTAGCACCCTCACCCTCTGGACCATACAGTAGCACCCTCACCCTCTGGACTATACGGTAACACCCCTCTCTCTGGACCCATACGGTAGCACCCCTCTCTCTGGACTATACGGTAACAGCCCTCTCTCTGGACCCATACGGTAGCAGCCCTCTCTCTGGACTATACGGTAACACCCCTCTCTCTGGACCATACGGTAACACCCCTCTCTCTGGACCCATACGGTAACACCCCTCTCTCTGGACCCATACGGTAACACCCCTCTCTCTGGACCATGCGGTAACACCCCTCTCTCTGGACCCATACGGTAACAGCCCTCTCTCTGGACCATACGGTAACACCCCTCTCTCTGGACTATACGGTAGCAGCCCTCTCTCTGGACCATACGGTAACAACCCTCTCTCTGGACTATACGGTAACACCCCTCTCTCTGGACCATGCGGTAACACCCCTCTCTCTGGACCCATACGGTAGCAGCCCTCTCTCTGGACCATACGGTAACACCCCTCTCTCTGGACTATACGGTAACACCCCTCTCTCTGGACCATACGGTAACACCCCTCTCTCTGGACCCATACGGTAGCAGCCCTCTCTCTGGACCATACGGTAACACCCCTCTCTCTGGACTATACGGTAGCAGCCCTCTCTCTGGACCCATACGGTAACACCCCTCTTTCTGGACCCATACGGTAACACCCCTCTCTCTGGACCATACGGTAACACCCCTCTCTCTGGACTATACGGTAACACCCCTCTCTCTGGACCCATACGGTAGCAGCCCTCTCTCTGGACCCATACGGTAACACCCCTCTCTCTGGACTATACGGTAACACCCCTCTCTCTGGACCCATACGGTAACACCCCTCTCTCTGGACTATACGGTAACACCCCTCTCTCTGGACCCATACGGTAACACCCCTCTCTCTGGACTATACGGTAACACCCCTCTCTCTGGACCCATACGGTAACACCCCTCTCTCTGGACTATACGGTAACACCCCTCTCTCTGGACCCATACGGTAGCACCCCTCTCTCTGGACCCATACGGTAGCAGCCCTCTCTCTGGACCCATACGGTAGCACCCCTCTCTCTGGACCCATACGGTAGCAGCCCTCTCTCTGGACCCATACGGTAGCAGCCCTCTCTCTGGACCCATACGGTAACACCCCTCTCTCTGGACTATACGGTAACACCCCTCTCTCTGGACCCATACGGTAACACCCCTCTCTCTGGACTATACGGTAACACCCCTCTCTCTGGACCCATACGGTAGCACCCCTCTCTCTGGACCCATACGGTAGCAGCCCTCTCTCTGGACCCATACGGTAGCACCCCTCTCTCTGGACCCATACGGTAGCAGCCCTCTCTCTGGACCCATACGGTAGCAGCCCTCTCTCTGGACCCATACGGTAGCAGCCCTCTCTCTGGACCCATACGGTAGCAGCCCTCTCTCTGGACCATCTCTTCTACCATCTCTGTATTTATACTCTTTAGAGAGAGATAGAGAGAGAGTGTCTGTCTCCTCTGTCTCTTCTAGCTCCCCTGTCTCCTCTGTCTCCTCTAGCTCCCCTGTCTCTCAAGCTGAGACATACAGAAGGGAACAGATTGATAACAAGGGAACAGAGAGATGAATTGGTCTTGGTGTGTGAGGAGAGAAGTAGCACAACAACAATGTGAGGATTACAACACAGGATTGGAGCCATACAGCAACACATGATATCCTCCTATCCTCTTCCTTTATCAGATTGGCTGGGAGAGATTAAGAGGCTGCGGTGGCACTGTTGCTGTGGAGATGGCAGATATGACTGTGTGTGTGTGAGAGAGAGGATTTGATTCAGTAAAGGGAGAGAACAAGAGGTGACAGAGTGGGTATGTGATCCAAATGGCACCCTATTCACTATATATTCCCTATGGGCCCTGGCCAATGGTAGTGCACTAGATAGGGAAGTGAATTGGGTATGATTTGGGCCACAGCCAGTGAAAGCTCAGACGATGATGAGTCAAGGAAGTACATTCAGTAAAGGAATCATTCAAATTAAAATGGCTTTTATCTTTTTTGAACGTGAAATATTCTCATTGGAATCTCAATTAAATATATTCAAAGAGCCACACAAAGGGAGGGATGGTTGATTGAAGCACCTTTTAGTTAAAGGAGACCAGACTGTCATTACACCCATTATATCTCTATTGACTGATGAATGGTGAGGTGACCAGACTGTCATTACACCCATTATATCTCTATTGACTGATGAATGGTGACCAGACTGTCATTACACCCATTATATCTCTATTGACTGATGGATGGTGAGGTGACCAGACTGTCATTACACCCATTATATCTCTATTGGCTGATGAATGTTGACCAGACTGTCATTACACCCAATATATCTCTATTGGCTGATGAATGTTGACCAGACTGTCATTACACCCATTATATCTCTATTGGCTGATGAATGTTGACTAGACTGTCATTACACCCATTATATCTCTATTGACTGATGAATGGTGACCAGACTGTCATTACACCCATTATATCTCTGTTGACCCGAGGAGACCAGAGAAAAGACAGGAAATTCCACAAAGATAAATACAAGAAATGTTCTAGAAAAGACAGGAAATACAATAAAAATACAGGAAATATAATCTTTAGTGCAACAAAGCCTTGGAACATGCCCACGGAATGGTCCATTGTTTGTTAACATATTTTCTGAACTGAAGTAGGCTATCCCATGCACCATGAGGGAAATACATAACATGTGATCCCATGCACCATGAGGGAAATACATAACATGTGATCCCATGCACCATGAGGGAAATACATAACATGTGATCCCATGCACCATGAGGGAAATACATAACATGTGATCCCATGCACCACGAGGGAAATACATAACATGTGATCCCATGCACCACGAGGGAAATACATAACATGTGATCCCATGCACCACGAGGGAAATACATAACATGTGATCCCATGCACCACGAGGGAAATACATAACATGTGATCCCATGCACCATGAGGGAAATACATAACGTGATCCCATGCACCATGAGGGAAATACATAACATGTGATTTTTTTTATTTTTATTTCACCTTTATTTAACCAGGTAGGTCAGTTGAGAACAAGTTCTCATTTGCAACTGCGACCTGGCCAAGACAAAGCAAAGCAGTGCGACAAAAACAACACAGAGTTATACAGTAAACAAACATGGTAAAAACACAATAGAAAAATCTAAATACAGAGTGCAAAATGTAGTGCAAAATGCAGTAAGGTTAGGAGGTAGGACAATAAATAGACCATAGTGGTGAGATAAATTACAGATTATCATCATTAACACAGGAATGAAGGATGTGCAAATTATGATGTGCAAATAGAGATACTGGAGTGCAAGATTTGTGAAAATAACAAAAATAAATATGGGGATGAGGTAGTAGTGTGGGCTATTTACAGAAGGGCTATATACAGGTGCAGTGATCGATAAGCAGCTTTGACAGCTGACGCTTAAAGTTAGTGAGGGAGATAGGAACCTCTATCTTCAGTGATTTTTGCAATTCGTTCCAGTCATTGGCAGCAGCGAACTGGAAGGAATGGCGGCCAAAGGAGGTGTTGGCTTTGGGGGTAACCAGTGAGATATACCTGCTGGAGCGCATGCTACGGGTGGGTGTTGCTATAGTGACCAGTGAGCTGAGATAGGGCGGGGATTTACCTAGTAATGACTTATAGATAACCTGGAGCCAGTGGGTTTGGCGACGAATATATAATGAAGGCCAGCCAACGAGAGCATACAGGTCGCAGTGGTGGGTAGTGTATGGGGCTTTTGTAACAAAACGGATGGCACTGTGATAGACTACATCCAATTTGCTAAGTAGAGTGTTGGAGGCTAGTTTGTAAATGACATCGCCGAAATCAAGGATCGGTAGGATAGTCAGTTTTACAAGGGCATGTTTGGCAGCATGAGTGAAGGAGGCTTTGTTGCGAAATAGGAAGCCAATTCTGGATTTAATTTTGGATTGGAGATGGTTGATGTGAGTCTGGAAGTTGAGTTTATAGTCTAACCAGATGCCTAGGTATTTGTAGGTGTCCACGTATTCTAATTCGGACCCGTTGAGAGTAGTGATGATAGTCCGGTGGGCGGGTGCTGGCAGCGTTCGATAGAAAAGCATGCACTTAGTTTTACTAGCGTTTTAGAGCAGTTGGAGGCCACGGAAGGAGTGTTGTATGGCATTGAAGCTTGTTTGAAGGTTAGTAAACACAGTGTCCAAAGAGGGGCCAGATGTATACAGAACGGTGTCATCTGCGTAGAGATGGATCAGAGAGTCACCAGCAGCAAGAGCGACATCGTTGATGTATATAGAGAAAAGGGTTGGCCCAAGAATTGAACCCTGTGGCACCCCCATAGAGACTGCCAGAGGATCGGACAATAGGCCCTCCGATTTGACACACTGAACCCTGTCTGCAAAGTAGTTAGAGAACCAGGCAAGGCAGTCACTTGAGAAACCAAGGCTGTTGAGTCTGCCAATAAGAATGCGGTGATTGACAGAGTCGAAAGCCTTGGCCAGGTCGATGAAGACGGCTGCACAGTACTGTCTTTTATCGATGGCGGTTATGATATCGTTCAGTACCTTGAGCGTAGCTGAGGTGCACCCATGACCAGCTCGGAAACCAGATTGCATAGCAGAGAAGGTACGGTGGGATTCGAAGTGGTCAGTTATCTGATTGTTAACTTGGCTTTCGAAAACTTTAGAAAGGCAGGGCAGGATGGATATTGGTCTATAACAGTTTGGGTCTAGAGTGTCTCCTCCTTTGAAGAGGGGGATGACCGCGGCAGCTTTCCAATCTCTAGGGATCTCAGACGATACGAAAGAGAGGTTGAACAGGCTAGTGATAGGTGTTGCAACAATTTTGGCTGATAATTTCACAAAGAGAGGGTCCAGATTATCTAGCCCAGCAGATTTGTAGGGGTCCAGACTTAGCAGCTCTTTCAGAACATCAGCCGTCTGGATTTGGGTGAAGGAGAAGCAGGGGGGGCTTGGGCAAGTAGCTGCCGGGGGTACAGAGCTGTTGGCCGGGATAGGGGTAGCCAGGTGGAAAGCATGGCCAGCCGTAGCAAAATGCTTATTGAAGTTTTCGATCCCATGCACCACGAGGGAAATACATAACATGTGATCCCATGCACCATGAGGGAAATACATAACATGTGATCCCATGCACCATGAGGGAAATACATAACATGTGATCCCATGCACCATGAGGGAAATACATAACATGTGATCCCATGCACCATGAGGGAATTACATAACATGTGATCCCATGCACCATGAGGGAAATACATAACATGTGATCCCATGCACCATGAGGGAAATACATAACGTGATCCCATGCACCATGAGGGAAATACATAACGTGATCCCATGCACCATGAGGGAAATACATAACGTGATCCCATGCACCATGAGGGAAATACATAACATGTGATCCCATGCACCATAAGTGAAATACTGTCACGAATATTTTCTATTCCAATGTTCTAAATGAACTCTTATAACTCTATCTGTATCCTGAAGGTTGTAAATTCTTCAGTTTGTTTAAATAATACAGAGAGAGCTCCAGCTTTGCAAATGGTCAGTCTTTATTCACAGAGAACGTTCTCCAGAAAGAAAAAACACAAAACCTTTTATAAAATCCAGTCAGCAAAGTCTCCACCCTGTTTTATGGCCTGCAAGTTCTCAGGATCTGCCTTCAAAGACCCTATCCTGAAATCTCAGGTCACCCCCCTCAAAGACATCCCTCAGTTGCTAATGTTTACTCACACCTCGAAGACCAGGCCCCAATTCTGATGGATGGGGCCCTGTGAGCCCAACAGCCTTCACAAATGGTCTGTCTCCCCCTTTGTTCATCTTAACCACATCCTGACTCATTTACCAAATGGTAACATTCTAAACATTGTCTATGTAATTTCTAATACATCTTACACATTACACAGTTTCAGGGTGAAACATCTTAGTGCACCATGAGGGAAATACATGAACATGTGATCCCATGCACCATGAGGGAAATACATAACTTGTGATCCCATGCACCATGAGGGAAATACATAACATGTGATCCCATGCACCATGAGGGAAATACATAACATGTGATCCCATGCACGTGAGGGAAATACATAACTTGTGATCCCATGCACCATGAGGAAAATACATAACGTGATCCTATGCACCGTGAGGGAAATACATAACATGTGATCCCATGCACCTGATGGAAATACATGAACGTGATCCCATGCAGTGACGTGAGTGTGTGACAGTCTGACTGTTTTAGAGAGCCTCACCCTATAACACAATAATTCAGTGATGGGCAGAGAGATAGAAACTAGCACACACACACAGACACATTCTGATAACCATATGTTTCTTAGAGCTTGCTGAGAGCGTGTTTGTACTATGCTTATTTTGCATACTCCTACCTGTCCACCTCTTCAGGTTATAATATCAATGCTACTCCTACCTCTCCACCTCTTCAGGTTATAATATCAATGCTACTCCTACCTCTCCATCTCTTATCCCCTCTCTTTTTCCCTTTCTCATATATTTGTATTTATTAAGGCAGCAGCTACTCTTCCTCTGGTTTTTTAAGGATCCCCATTAGTTCCTGGCAAGGCAGCAGCTACTCTTCCTCTGGTTTTTTAAGGATCCCCATTAGTTCCTGCCAAGGCAGCAGCTACTCTTCCTCTGGTTTTTTAAGGATCCCTGTTAGTTCCTGCCAAGGCAGCAGCTACTCTTCCTGGGGTTTATTAAGGATCCCCATTAGTTCCTGCCAAGGCAGCAGCTACTCTTCCTGGGGTTTTTTAAGGATCCCTGTTAGTTCCTGCCAAGGCAGCAGCTACTCTTCCTGGGGTCTATTAAGGATCCCCATTAGTTCCTGCCAAGGCAGCAGCTACTCTTCCTGGGGTTTATTAAGGATCCCCATTAGTTCCTGCCAAGGCAGCAGCTACTCTTCCTGGGGTTTATTAAGGATCCCTGTTAGTTCCTGCCAAGGCAGCAGCTACTCTTCCTGGGGTTTATTAAGGATCCCCATTAGTTCCTGCCAAGGCAGCAGCTACTCTTCCTGGGGTTTATTAAGGATCCCTGTTAGTTCCTGCCAAGGCAGCAGCTACTCTTCCTGGGGTTTATTATGGATCCCCATTAGTTCCTGCCAAGGCAGCAGCTACTCTTCCTGGGGTTTATTATGGATCCCCATTAGTTCCTGCCAAGGCAGCAGCTACTCTTCCTGGGGTCCATCAAGATTAAGGCAATTATATACAAGAACAACAAAAACATTACAATACATTCACAACAGATTCCACAACATATTAAGTGTGTTCCCACAGGCCACTACTCTACTACCACATATCTACACCACATAATCCATGTGTACGTGTGTATGTGTGTATAGAGTGCATATATTATCATGTGTGTGTCTATGCCGGTGTCTCTTCACAGTTCCCTCTGTTCCTGTTTCCAGATGTATTTTTAATTTATCTGTTTTTTTAAATCAGGTTTTGCTGCTTGCATGTGTATTGATGTGGAATATAGTTCCATGTAGTCGTGGCTCTGTGTAGTACTGTGTATTTCCATAGTCTGTTCTGTTCTTGTGGGGTACGTGTGCCTGTCTGTGCTAGTAGTTTAGGCTTTTCCTGCAGTCAATCACCAAAAGCAGCCTCTTTGGCCTCATGATTGGAATATAATTTATATTTTTATCATTAATAAACAAATATTTAAAAAAATCTGAAAACTCAAAATGGAATACATTTCAACTATATCTGACATGGTGTAGGTGTATATTTTTGTTTCATAGTAGATTTAAGACTACCAAGAATCACTCTGTGTGACCTTGATTTAGCCCACAGCAGTACAAGGTTAAACAGACTCTTTGCATTCAACATGTCAATACTTCTCACAAATACAAATAGGGATGAAGTCAATCTGTCCTCTACGTTGAGCCAGGAGAGATTGACATGCATATTATTAATGTTAGCTCTCCGTATACATTTAAGGGACATCCGTGCTGCCCTGTTCTGGGCCAATTGTAATTTTCCTAAAGTCCCTCTTTGTGGCAACTGACCACACGACTAAACAGTAGTCCAGGTGCGACAAAACTAGGGCCTGTAGGACCTACCTTGTTGATAGTGCTGTTAAGAAGGCCATCCGTTTGTTACCAAAGCCCCATATACTACCCACCACTGCGACCTGTATGCTCTCGTTGGCTGGCCCTCACTACATATTCGTCACCAAACCCACTGGCTCCAGGTCATCTATAAGTCTTTACTAGGTAAATCCCCGCCTTATTTTAGCTCACTGGTCACCATAGCAACACCCACCCGTAGCATGCGCTCCAGCAGGTATATTTCACTGGTCATCCCCAAAGCCAACACCTCCTTTGGCCGCCATTCCTTCCAGTTCTCTGTTGCCAATGACTGGAACAAATTGCAAAAATCACTGAAGCTGGAGACTACCATCTCCCTCACTAACTTTAAGCATCAGCTGTCAAAGCTGCTTACCGATCACTGCACCTGTATATAGCCCTTCTGTAAATAGCCCACCCTAATACCTCATCCCCATACTGTTATTTTTGCTAATTTGCACCCCAGTATCTCTGCCCGCACCAAAGGCATATTTGCACATCATCATCTGCACATCTATCATTCCAGTGTTAATGCTAAATTGTAATTATTTCGCCACTATGGCCTATTTATTGCCTTACCTTCCTAATCTTACTACATTTGCACACACTGTATATATATTTTCTATTGTGTTATTGACTGTATGTTTGTTTTATTCTCATGTGTAAATCTGTGTTGTTGTTGTTTTTGTCGCACTGCTTTGCTTTGTCTTGGCCAGGTCGCAGTTGTAAATGAGAACTTGTTCTCAACTGACCTACCTGGTTAAATAAAGGTGAAATAAAAATAAATAAATAAAGGCAGCGCAGTGCTTTAGGAGCAAAAACCTAGGAAGAAACCTAGAGAGGAACCAGGCTCTGAGGGGTGGCCAGTCCTCTTCTGGTTGTGCCCGGTGGAGATTATAACAATTCATGGCCATTAAGGCCAGTTCTTTCTCCAAGATGTTCAAACGTTCAAAGATGACCAGCAGGGTCAAATAATAATCATAGTAGTTGTAGAGGTTGCAACAGGTAAATACATCAGGAGTGAATCTCACTTGGCTTTTCATAGCCAGGCATTTAGATGCGGTAGAGAGCGCAGGTACGGTGCGATAGAGCGCAGGTGCGGTAGAGAGACCGAGATAGAGATAGAGAGAGAGAGATGAAAACAGCAGGTCTGGGACCAGGTGGCACGTCTAATGAACAGGTCAGGGTTCCATAACCACAGGCAGAAGAGTTGAACGGTGCAGCAGCACGACCAGGTGGACTGGGGACAGCTTGGAGTCAAAATACCAACCCTCCAGGTCACTCCGCTCTGCCACTGCTGGCCACCTCATCATCCCCCGGTCCAAGCTACGAAGCTTTGGAGACAGGGCTTTCTCAAGGGCTGCACCAAGGCTCTGGAACGCTCTTCCACAATTCATCCGTGACTCTGAATCCCTTACCATCTTCATCCACCGCCTCAAGTCTCATCTGTTCAAACAAGCCTACCCCTGACCCCTGACCCCTGACCTGTCCTGTGTTATGTTTGACCCCCCGTCTTTGTTTTGTTCTTTTTCTATTGTCTGAATGTTCTTCATGTTAGTTGTTTGTTATACATTATTTTCTGTAAAGCGTCTTTGGATCTCAGAAAAGCGCTATATAAATATAATGTATTATTATTATTATTATTATTATTAGAGCAGGTGGTCCTGAAGCTCAGGTCCTCCTGGAGGGGAGGTAGAGTGGGAGAATTAGAGCATTGGTTAATAACATCAGATTTAACAAACTGACCCTAGCCCCCGGCACATAGACTATTGCAGCATAGATACTGGAGGCTGAGACAGGGGGGGTCGGGAGACACTGTGGCTCCTCCGACAATACCCCCAACAATACCCCCGGATAGGGCCAACCAGGCAGGATATAACCTCACCCACTCTGCCAAAGCACAGCCCCCACACCACTAGAGGGATATCAACAACCACCAACTTACTACCCTGAGACAAGGCTGAGTATAGCCCACGAAAGATCCCCTCCACTGCACAAGCCCGAGGGGGCGACAACTGGACAGGAAGTGACGCACCCCTCCTAGGGATGGTATGGAAAGCACCAGTAAGCCAATGACTCAGCTCCCGTAATAGGGTCAGAGGCAGAGAATCCCAATGCAGAGACGGGAACCGGCCAGGCAGAGACAGCAAGGGTGGTTTGTCGCTCCAGTGCCTTGCCGTTCACCCTTGCACCCCTGGGCCAGACTACACTCAATCATAGGACATACTGAAGAGATGAGTCTTCAGTAAAGACTTAAAGGTTGAGACGGAGTCTGCGTCTCACATGGATAGGCAGACCATTCCATAAAAATGGAGCTCTATAGGAGAAAGCCCTACCTCCACCTGTTTGCTTAGAAATTCTAGGGACAATAAGGAGGCCTGCTTCTTGTGACCGGAGCGTACGTGTAGGTATGTACAGCAGGACCAAATCTGAGAGATAAGTAGGAGCAAGCCCATGTAATGCTTTGTAGGTTAGCAGTAAAACCTTGAAATTAGTTTGGTTTGCAACAGTATCAAAAAAGCTGTCCTTGAAATATTCTTGATATGTTCGTTAAAAGATAGATTAGGGTCCAGAGTAACGCAGAGGTCCTTCAGTTTTTTGGGGGACAACTGTACAACCATCAAGATTAATTGTCAGATCCAAAAGCAGATCTCATTGTTTCTTGGGACCTAGAACTAGCATCTCTGTTTTGTCAGAGTTTAAAAGTAAAACATTTGATGCCATCCACTTCCTTATGTCTGAAACACAGGGTTCCAGGGCAGGCAATTTTGGGGCATCACCATGTTTCATCGAAAATAAAATGGAGAGAAATGGGAGATTCCATATAGGCCGATAGTTTTTTAAATTTTCTGGGTCAAGGCTTGGCTTTTTCAAGAGAGGCTTTGTTAGATAGATAGATAGATAGATAGATAGATAGATAGATAGATAGATAGATAGATAGATAGATAGATAGATAGATAGATAGATAGATAGATAGATAGATAGATAGATAGATAGATAGATAGATAGATAGATAGATAGATAGATAGATAGATAGATAGATAGATAGATAGATAGATAGATAGATAGATAAAAAAAAGACTGCATAGTATGGGTGGTTGGCTGAATATGTACACTATACATTGGTGGATGTTGGATGGTTAACTATACTATACAGGTCGATGGCAGAGAAATACTTCAGTAGCTAAAAATGCATATGATATGAGTGAGGGTAATAATAGTTTACTTAATAGACAGACTGGCTAAATGAACAGGTAAGTGAATATTTTGCATGGTTAAATTAGCTGTACAGGTAAATATACAGTTATATTTACAGGTAAGTGAATACTTGCATGGTTACACAAACTGTACAGGTAAATGACAGGAAGAGATACTTAAATAGCTAAATGTGTGTATGATATAATTTATAGTAGTTCCCTTAAAATACAGTCCTTAGTGCGCAGGGTTTAATTACAGACAACTGCACGTATTGCACATTCGATATACTAAAAGCAATGAGAAAAGGTGCAACTGACAGGATACTAATATGCATTCCTGAGTGAATGACTACGTAAGTTAGGTCCAAGAATTACTAGCAATATTGCACGTGATATGATATAACAACTGTACATGAGTATGTATATACAAACCTGAATGAATAAATAGGTCCTACTGCCACTTTTAGAGAGTTTGATACACATCCGGTGGATATGGAGCCATTTATTATGCTCAGCATAGGAGGGTCGAGCACAGGAAGTAGCTCTTTCAGTAGTTTAGTTGGAATAGGGTCCAGTATGCAGGTTGAAGGTTTAGAGGCAATGACAATTTTCATGAATGTGTCAAGAGATATAGTATTAAAACACTTGAGTGTCTCCATTGATCCGAGGTCCTGGCAGTTCTGTCAGACAGCTGAGCTTTGGGGAAATATGCAGATTCAAAGAGGAGTCTAGGCTTTCTAATGATAATGATCTTTTTGTTGAATTCATCGCTGCTGAAGTGAAAGGCATCCTCTCTTGGGGAATGACGTTTTTTAGTTAGCTTTAAAACAGTATCAAATAGAAATGTAGGTTATTCTTATTCTCCTCAATTAGGTTGTAAAAATAGGATGATGGAGCAGCAGTGAGGACTCTTCCATATTGCACTATTCTTTCTTTCCAAGCTAGTAGGAAGACTTCCAGTTTGGTGGAGCGCCATTTCAGTTCCAGTTTTCTGGAAGCTTGCTTCAGAGCTCGGGTATTTTCTGTGTACCAGGGAGCTAGTTTCTTTTGGCAAATGTTTTTAGGGGTGCGACTACATCTAGGGTATTACGCAAGGTTAAATTTAGATCCTCAGTTTGATCGTTAACTCTGTCTCCTTCTCTCCCTCCTTCCTCTCTCTCCTTCTCTCTCTCTCTCCCTCCTTCCTCTCTCTCCTCTCTCTCTCTCCCTCCTCCCACCCCCTCTCACTCAACTCAATCTCCCTTCTCTCCTCTTTCACTCCTTGTTCAATCCCCTTCTCACAAAGGACGTGGGTCCCATCGCCTTACCATTGATTAGATCAATAAGAGACTACTTTTAGAGTGTTACCCTAGCCTATTGATGTGAGCTGGACCGATTTCTAGACAGCGCTTTAGAAGGCTGGATAAAAGGCGCCATTGAGAGGACAAATGATTACCACAGAGTGGTATTGGGAAGCTTGGTGACAGAGACATCAGTTGCGTCCAAAATGACACCTTAATACCTTTATAGTGCACTACGTTTGATCATTGCTTATAGGTGCCATTGGTCTCCACCCCTCCCCTCCCTGTTGGCCCTGACCTTTCAATGTCTGCAGATCTGAGGTGTCTGAATAGGTAGAAGTAGTGGTGTAGTGAAGAGCTTCCCCCACATTACTTCCACCGTAAATATCTTAGATTAATTAAATGTTAGGGCAAAAAGGGAGGGGTTGGGAGCGGATTGGGCTAGTAGATTCCTGGATCTTTCTGAAGTGGTATAAATGTCTGGTAGATTCCTGGATCTTTCTGAAGTGGTATAAATGTCTGGTAGATTCCTGGATCTTTCTGAAGTGGTATAAATGTCTGGTAGATTCCTGGATCTTTCTGAAGTGGTATAAATGTCTGGTAGATTCCTGGATCTTTCTGAAGTGGTATAAATGTCTGGTAGATTCCTGGATCTTTCCGAAGTGGTATAAATGTCTGGTAGATTCCTGGATCTTTCTGAAGTGGTATAAATGTCTGGTAGATTCCTGGATCTTTCTGAAGTGGTATAAATGTCTGGTAGATTCCTGGATCTTTCTGAAGTGGTATAAATGTCTGGTAGATTCCTGGATCTTTCCGAAGTGGTATAAATGTCTGGTAGATTCCTGGATCTTTCTGAAGTGGTATAAATGTCTGGTAGATTCCTGGATCTTTCTAAAGTGGTATAAATGTCTTTGACTGTGTGTGTGTGTGTGTGTGTGTGTGTGTGTGTGTGTGTGTGTGTGTGTGTGTGTGTGTGTGTGTGTGTGTGTGTGTGTGTGTGTGTGTGTGTGTGTGTGTGTGTGGTTGTGTGTGTGTGTGTGGTTGTGTGTGTGTGTGTGTGTGGTTGTGTGTGTGTGTGTGTGTGTGTGGTTGTGTGTGTGGTTGTGTGTGTGTGTGTGTGTGTGTGGTTGTGTGTGTGTGTGTGTGGTTGTGTGTGTGCGTGTGTGTGTGGTTGTGTGTGTGGTTGTGTGTGTGTGCGTGTGTGTGCGTGTGCGTGTGTGTGTGTGTGTGTGTGGTTGTGTGTGTGTGGTTGTGTGTGTGTGTGTGTGTGTGTGGTTGTGTGTGTGTGTGTGTGTGTGGTTGTGTGTGTGTGTGTGTGTGTGTGTGTGTGTGTGTGTGTGGTTGTGTGTGTGGTTGTGTGTGTGGTTGTGTGTGTGGTTGTGTGTGTGTGTGTGGTTGTGTGTGTGTGGTTGTGTGTGTGTGTGTGGTTGTGTGTGTGTGTGTGTGTGTGTGTGTGGTTGTGTGTGTGTGTGTGTGTGTGTGTGGTTGTGTGTGTGTGTGTGTGTGTGTGTGTGTGGTTGTGTGTGTGTGTGTGTGTGTGTGGTTGTGTGTGTGTGTGTGTGTGTGTGTGTGTGTGGTTGTGTGTGTGTGTAGTTGTGTGTAATTTGTAGTGGAAAAAACTCTTCCCTCTTACTAAAAATAAAAGCACTTCTGGAGTTTGTAGAAGCAAGATAGACTTTATTGCAAAAAGACAATGAAGCCGAGTGACCTGCAGGAAACCACTCCCCTGCAGGAACCACTCCCCTGCAGGAACCACTCCCCTGCAGGAACCACTCCCGTACATCTCTAAGTTTTTGGCTTATGTACAAGTTTTGAAATGTTTATTCATAAGACACCCGTTAACCCCTCCTGCACATTCTATTTTTCTCCAACCTGGTCTCAAAACTCCTGATACTATTTCTTGCTTTCTCCTTATTTGGAGATAACATTGGCACAGAATACATGTCTAGTTGTAAGTCAGGAAAATGGGAGGTACACAGGAAGCCTTTACCCCTGGGGGAGTCTCCTGACTCTGGTGACATTCCTCTGGTCAAAGGTCAACCTGCTGAGTGATATGGGGTTGCCTACACCCTACCCTCAGCTGCTGAGGAAAAAGAGATCTTGTTTCTACTTGTAACATACAGAGCTAAATATATTCAGGGAGCTATAAAGAACTGGAAATTACACAATAACTATAAAGAACTGGAAATTACACAATAACTATAAAGAACTGGAAATTACACAATAACTATAAAGAACTGGAAATTACACAATAACTATAAAGAACTGGAAATTACACAATAACTATAAAGAACTGGAAATGAAACAATAACTATAAAGAACTGGAAATTACACAATAACTATAAAGAACTGGAAATTACACAATAACTATAAAGAATTGGAAATTACACAATAACTATAAAGAATTGGAAATTACACAATAACTATAAAGAACTGGAAATTAAACAATAACTATAAAGAACTGGAAATTAAACAATAACTATAAAGAATTGGAAATTACACAATAACTATAAAGAATTGGAAATTACACAATAACTATAAAGAATTGGAAATTACACAATAACTATAAAGAATTGGAAATTACACAATAACTATAAAGAACTGGAAATTACACAATAACTATAAAGAATTGGAAATTACACAATAACTATAAAGAATTGGAAATTACACAATAACTATAAAGAATTGGAAATTACACAATAACTATAAAGAACTGGAAATTACACAATAACTATAAAGAATTGGAAATTACACAATAACTATAAAGAATTGGAAATTACACAATAACTATAAAGAATTGGAAATTACACAATAACTATAAAGAACTGGAAATTACACAATAACTATAAAGAATTGGAAATTACACAATAACTATAAAGAATTGGAAATTACACAATAACTATAAAGAATTGGAAATTACACAATAACTATAAAGAATTGGAAATTACACAATAACTATAAAGAACTGGAAATTAAACAATAACTATAAAGAACTGGAAATTACACAATAACTATAAAGAATTGGAAATTACACAATAACTATAAAGAATTGGAAATTACACAATAACTATAAAGAACTGGAAATTACACAATAACTATAAAGAATTGGAAATTACACAATAACTATAAAGAATTGGAAATTACACAATAACTATAAAGAATTGGAAATTACACAATAACTATAAAGAACTGGAAATTACACAATAACTATAAAGAATTGGAAATTACACAATAACTATAAAGAATTGGAAATTACACAATAACTATAAAGAATTGGAAATTACACAATAACTATAAAGAACTGGAAATTACACAATAACTATAAAGAATTGGAAATTACACAATAACTATAAAGAATTGGAAATTACACAATAACTATAAAGAATTGGAAATTACACAATAACTATAAAGAACTGGAAATTACACAATAACTATAAAGAATTGGAAATTACACAATAACTATAAAGAATTGGAAATTACACAATAACTATAAAGAATTGGAAATTACACAATAACTATAAAGAACTGGAAATTACACAATAACTATAAAGAATTGGAAATTACACAATAACTATAAAGAATTGGAAATTACACAATAACTATAAAGAATTGGAAATTACACAATAACTATAAAGAACTGGAAATTAAACAATAACTATAAAGAACTGGAAATTACACAATAACTATAAAGAACTGGAAATTACACAACAGTGTGTGTGTGTGTGTGGTTGTGTGTGTGGTTGTGTGTGTGTGGTTGTGTGTGTGGTTGTGTGTGTGGTTGTGTGTGGTTGTGTGTGTGGTTGTGTGTGTGGTTGTGTGTGTGTGGTTGTGTGTGTGTGGTTGTGTGTGTGGTTGTGTGTGTGGTTGTGTGTGTGTGGTTGTGTGTGTGGTTGTGTGTGTGGTTGTGTGTGTGTGGTTGTGTGTGTGTGGTTGTGTGTGTGGTTGTGTGTGTGGTTGTGTGTGTGGTTGTGTGTGGTTGTGTGTGTGGTTGTGTGTGTGTGGTTGTGTGTGTGTGGTTGTGTGTGTGGTTGTGTGTGTGGTTGTGTGTGTGTGGTTGTGTGTGTGGTTGTGTGTGGTTGTGTGTGTGGTTGTGTGTGGTTGTGTGTGTGGTTGTGTGTGTGTGGTTGTGTGTGTGTGGTTGTGTGTGTGGTTGTGTGTGTGGTTGTGTGTGTGTGGTTGTGTGTGTGGTTGTGTGTGGTTGTGTGTGTGGTTGTGTGTGGTTGTGTGTGTGTGGTTGTGTGTGTGGTTGTGTGTGTGGTTGTGTGTGGTTGTGTGTGTGGTTGTGTGTGGTTGTGTGTGTGTGTGGTTGTGTGTGTGGTTGTGTGTGGTTGTGTGTGTGGTTGTGTGTGTGTGGTTGTGTGTGTGTGGTTGTGTGTGTGGTTGTGTGTGGTTGTGTGTGTGTGGTTGTGTGTGTGGTTGTGTGTGTGGTTGTGTGTGGTTGTGTGTGTGTGGTTGTGTGTGTGGTTGTGTGTGGTTGTGTGTGTGTGGTTGTGTGTGTGTGGTTGTGTGTGTGTGGTTGTGTGTGTGGTTGTGTGTGTGGTTGTGTGTGGTTGTGTGTGTGTGGTTGTGTGTGGTTGTGTGTGTGTGGTTGTGTGTGTGTGGTTGTGTGTGTGTGGTTGTGTGTGTGGTTGTGTGTGTGGTTGTGTGTGTGGTTGTGTGTGGTTGTGTGTGTGTGGTTGTGTGTGTGTGGTTGTGTGTGTGTGGTTGTGTGTGTGTGGTTGTGTGTGTGGTTGTGTGTGGTTGTGTGTGGTTGTGTGTGTGTGGTTGTGTGTGTGTGGTTGTGTGTGTGTGGTTGTGTGTGTGTGGTTGTGTGTGTGGTTGTGTGTGTGTGGTTGTGTGTGTGGTTGTGTGTGTGGTTGTGTGTGTGGTTGTGTGTGGTTGTGTGTGTGGTTGTGTGTGTGTGGTTGTGTGTGTGTGGTTGTGTGTGTGGTTGTGTGTGGTTGTGTGTGTGTGGTTGTGTGTGTGGTTGTGTGTGTGGTTGTGTGTGGTTGTGTGTGTGTGGTTGTGTGTGTGGTTGTGTGTGGTTGTGTGTGTGTGGTTGTGTGTGTGTGGTTGTGTGTGTGTGGTTGTGTGTGTGGTTGTGTGTGTGGTTGTGTGTGGTTGTGTGTGTGTGGTTGTGTGTGGTTGTGTGTGTGTGGTTGTGTGTGTGTGGTTGTGTGTGTGTGGTTGTGTGTGTGGTTGTGTGTGTGGTTGTGTGTGTGGTTGTGTGTGGTTGTGTGTGTGTGGTTGTGTGTGTGTGGTTGTGTGTGTGTGGTTGTGTGTGTGTGGTTGTGTGTGTGGTTGTGTGTGGTTGTGTGTGGTTGTGTGTGTGTGGTTGTGTGTGTGTGGTTGTGTGTGTGTGGTTGTGTGTGTGGTTGTGTGTGTGTGGTTGTGTGTGGTTGTGTGTGTGGTTGTGTGTGTGTGGTTGTGTGTGTGTGGTTGTGTGTGTGGTTGTGTGTGTGGTTGTGTGTGTGTGGTTGTGTGTGTGGTTGTGTGTGTGGTTGTGTGTGTGTGGTTGTGTGTGTGTGGTTGTGTGTGTGGTTGTGTGTGTGGTTGTGTGTGTGGTTGTGTGTGGTTGTGTGTGTGGTTGTGTGTGTGTGGTTGTGTGTGTGTGGTTGTGTGTGTGGTTGTGTGTGTGGTTGTGTGTGTGTGGTTGTGTGTGTGGTTGTGTGTGGTTGTGTGTGTGGTTGTGTGTGGTTGTGTGTGTGGTTGTGTGTGTGTGGTTGTGTGTGTGTGGTTGTGTGTGTGGTTGTGTGTGTGGTTGTGTGTGTGTGGTTGTGTGTGTGGTTGTGTGTGGTTGTGTGTGTGGTTGTGTGTGGTTGTGTGTGTGTGGTTGTGTGTGTGGTTGTGTGTGTGGTTGTGTGTGGTTGTGTGTGTGGTTGTGTGTGGTTGTGTGTGTGTGTGGTTGTGTGTGTGGTTGTGTGTGGTTGTGTGTGTGGTTGTGTGTGTGTGGTTGTGTGTGTGTGGTTGTGTGTGTGGTTGTGTGTGGTTGTGTGTGTGTGGTTGTGTGTGTGGTTGTGTGTGTGGTTGTGTGTGGTTGTGTGTGTGTGGTTGTGTGTGTGGTTGTGTGTGGTTGTGTGTGTGTGGTTGTGTGTGTGTGGTTGTGTGTGTGTGGTTGTGTGTGTGGTTGTGTGTGTGGTTGTGTGTGGTTGTGTGTGTGTGGTTGTGTGTGGTTGTGTGTGTGTGGTTGTGTGTGTGTGGTTGTGTGTGTGTGGTTGTGTGTGTGGTTGTGTGTGTGGTTGTGTGTGTGGTTGTGTGTGGTTGTGTGTGTGTGGTTGTGTGTGTGTGGTTGTGTGTGTGTGGTTGTGTGTGTGTGGTTGTGTGTGTGGTTGTGTGTGGTTGTGTGTGGTTGTGTGTGTGTGGTTGTGTGTGTGTGGTTGTGTGTGTGTGGTTGTGTGTGTGTGGTTGTGTGTGTGGTTGTGTGTGTGTGGTTGTGTGTGTGGTTGTGTGTGTGGTTGTGTGTGTGGTTGTGTGTGGTTGTGTGTGTGGTTGTGTGTGTGTGGTTGTGTGTGTGTGGTTGTGTGTGTGGTTGTGTGTGGTTGTGTGTGTGTGGTTGTGTGTGTGGTTGTGTGTGTGGTTGTGTGTGGTTGTGTGTGTGTGGTTGTGTGTGTGGTTGTGTGTGGTTGTGTGTGTGTGGTTGTGTGTGTGTGGTTGTGTGTGTGTGGTTGTGTGTGTGGTTGTGTGTGTGGTTGTGTGTGGTTGTGTGTGTGTGGTTGTGTGTGGTTGTGTGTGTGTGGTTGTGTGTGTGTGGTTGTGTGTGTGTGGTTGTGTGTGTGGTTGTGTGTGTGGTTGTGTGTGTGGTTGTGTGTGGTTGTGTGTGTGTGGTTGTGTGTGTGTGGTTGTGTGTGTGTGGTTGTGTGTGTGTGGTTGTGTGTGTGGTTGTGTGTGGTTGTGTGTGGTTGTGTGTGTGTGGTTGTGTGTGTGTGGTTGTGTGTGTGTGGTTGTGTGTGTGTGGTTGTGTGTGTGGTTGTGTGTGTGTGGTTGTGTGTGTGGTTGTGTGTGTGGTTGTGTGTGTGGTTGTGTGTGTGGTTGTGTGTGTGGTTGTGTGTGTGGTTGTGTGTGTGGAAGGTAAATAAAGGAACTCCCTGCTGCGTTGCAGTGGTAAAGGTCAGCAGCTGGTGGTCCCTCTGCACATTCACAACCACACACACAACCACACACACAACCACACACAACCACACACACACACACACAACCACACACACACACAAACACACACACACACACACAAACACACACACACACAACCCCACACACACACACACACACACAACCACACACAACCACACACACACACACACATACAAACACACACACACACACACACACACACACAAACACACACACACACACACACACAAACACACACACACACAACCACACACACACTGCTCTCCCCAGCCCAGCCTGGTGTCTGTTGATTGTGTCAGATTAATTTCATATGGACTGGTAGATGTGAACGACTTTGATCTGCTTTGATTTATAGACACATTTATTTATATAATTAATTTCATCCAGTTGTCAGTGTGTGTCTGTGTGTTTGTGTGTGTGTGTAGTCCTTCTCCTTGTGTTTAGACTGCTGGGCTGAGATGATAAGGGCTGTGTCCCAACTGGCACCCTATTCCCTGTAGTGCACAACTTTTGATCAACGCCTATAAGGAATAGGGTGCCATTGGGACGCGGTCAGGGAGAGCACAGGGCCAGGTTGTTAGATCTGGTGTCACACTATATTTCCTCCTGACAAATCCCTCCACTACAGTCTTCAGTTCCACATCTCGTCTTCATCTCATCTCTGTTCCTTACAGCCAAGTGACAGGCCATGAGGAGAGGAGGGAGAGAGCGAGAGGGAGAGAGAGGAGAGGGAGGGTGAGGGAGAGAGAGGAGAGGAGAGGGAGGGTGAGGGAGAGAGCGAGAGAGGAGGGGGGAGGGATGGAGGGGTGCAGGAAGAGGAACAGAGAGAGGGACAGATAGTGAGCCTGAGTGAGGAGGAGAGGGAGGTGGAGAGGGAAAGAGAGGGAGGAAGGGAGGAGGAGGAGGAGGTATGACAGGATAGACAGACTCACACTGACAATAATGCCACCGCACAGCACTCCTCACCTCTCACTGACTGATTAAAGCCCATCACTGATTTCATAGTCAGATGGAGAGAGACAGGGGGAGAGAGAGGGAGAGAAAGAGCTGCCACCTTTAACAGTAATCCTCCAACAACTTCCTTCCTTCATTTCCTGTATTAGATAGATAGATAGGTACTTTATTGATCCCCCGGGGGGGAAATTTCATTGTCAAGCAGCTACAACAAAACATAGGGCAGGTGCAAAATGCCACAACAAAAGTACACAAAAGACAGATACACGGTACATGATACATAGAGCGGCAGTATGAAAAAGTATAGAAATACAAGATATCTGGAGTGCAAAAAAAAGCTATAAAAGGACATTGCATAGTATGGGTGGTTGGCTGAATATGTACACTATACGTTGGTGGATGTTGGATGGTTAACTATACTATACAGGTCGATGGCAGAGAAATACTTCAGTAGCTAAAAATGCGTATGATATGAGCGAGGGTAATAATAGTTTACTTAATAGACAGACTGGTTAAATGAACAGGTAAGTGAAAATTTTGCATGGTTAAATTAGCTGTACAGTTAGGTATACAGTTATATTTACAGATAAGTGAATACTTGCATGTTTACACAAACTGTACAGGTAAATGACAGGAAGAGATACTTTAATAGCTAAATGTGTGTATGATATCATTTGGGGTAATAATAGTAATTCCCTTAAAATACAGTCCTTAGTGCGCAGGGTTTAATTACAGACAACTCGATATACTAAAAGCAGTGAGAAAAGGTGCAACTGGCAGGATACTAATATGCATTCCTGAGTGAATGCCTACGTCCAATAATTACTTACAATATTGCATGTGATATAATATAACAACTGTACATGAGTATGTATATACAGACCTGTATGAATAAATAGGTCCTGAGTGGATGAGTGCTGACGGACCAGAGTTACTCACGGATGGATGCATAATTGTTAAACTAGGTCCTAGCACCCCAACAGTTCCAAATCTATGTTGCCGACGGCACGGCACCCCGGTGAGGCATTATACAGTCTCATAGCCGCCGGCAGGAAGGACCTCCTGTAGCGCTCTCTGGCACACCGTGGTGGGATCAGTCTGTGACTGAAAGTGCTCCTCTGCGTCATAACCATAGCGTGCAGAGGGTGGGTGACGTTGTCCATGATGGCCAGCAGTTTGGCCAGGATCCGTCTCTCCGCCACCTCCTCTAGAGTGTCAAGGCTCATCCCCAGGACAGAGCTAGCCTTCCTGATCAGCTTATTTACCCGAGAAGCATCACCGGCTTTGATGTTTGCTCCCCAGCACACCTTAAAGACATTACACTCTTGACCAGAGTCAATTCAACAGAAACACAGTGTTGTTTAACAGTCTGTGAGCATGTGATCATCCTCCTCTCCTCTCCTCTCCTCTCCTCTCTTCTCCTCTCCTCTCCTCTCCTCTCCTCTCCTCTCCTCTCCCTCCACCTTTCCTCCCTCGTTCTCTGGATTGATTGGAGGAGTGTGCTGGTTCCAGCGCTGGTGGCGTATTGATTGATTATACCATGGGTTCAGTCTAGAGGGGAGTAAGAGATGGAGCGATTAGTTGAGGGATGAAATAGTAGCCTATGAATACATTTATCAAAATAACGTTTTTTTTTTAAATTGATAACCTGTTGTAGAAAAGCAATTGTACACACGAGGTTGTGCAAAATGACTTTTTAAGCACGGTTGTGCTGATCCTCTGTACTCGGCTCCTCCTCGTACCTATGACCACAGCACAGCCGTGCTGAAAAAGGCGTTTACCACGCCCTCTCTTGTACAGTTAAAAGGCCTTTAGCACGGCCTCTCATGTACAGTTAAAAGGCCTTTACCACGCCCTCTCTTGTACAGTTAAAAGGCGTTTACCACGCCCTCTCTTGTACAGTTAAAAGGCCTTTACCACGCCCTCTCTTGTACAGTTAAAAGGCGTTTAGCACGCCCTCTCTTGTACAGTTAAAAGGCGTTTACCACGCCCTCTCTTGTACAGTTAAAAGGCCTTTAGCACGGCCTCTCATGTACAGTTAAAAGGCCTTTACCACGCCCTCTCTTGTACAGTTAAAAGGCGTTTACCACGCCCTCTCATGTACAGTTAAAAGGCGTTTAGCACGCCCTCTCTTGTACAGTTTCTTTATTCAAATTTGATCTGTTTTTACATCCCTCATATTCAGTTCTGTTGTAAAAATCAGTTCAATTGAATCTGCAACTGAACATATATGTATTATGTTAGGATAAGGCCATTTTCAACTGAATATATGTATCATGTTAGGATATGATACATGACTAATACTGGAGCTGTGAACACAGCCTTGACTAATACTGGAGCTGTAAACACAGCCTTGACTAATACTGGAGCTGTAAACACAGCCTTGACTAATACTGGAGCTGTAAACACAGCCTTGACTAATACTGGAGCTGTAAACACAGCCTTGACTAATTCTGGAGCTGTAAACACAGCCTTGACTAATACTGGAGCTGTAAACACAGCCTTGACTAATACTGGAGCTGTAAACACAGCCTTGACTAATACTGGATCTGTAAACACAGCCTTGACTAATACTGGAGCTGTAAACACAGCCTTGACTAATTCTGGAGCTGTAAACACAGCCTTGACTAATACTGGAGCTGTAAACACAGCCTTGACTAATACTGGAGCTGTAAACACAGCCTTGACTAATACTGGAGCTGTAAACACAGCCTTGACTAATACTGGAGCTGTAAACACAGCCTTGACTAATACTGGAGCTGTAAACACAGCCTTGACTAATTCTGGAGCTGTAAACACAGCCTTGACTAATACTGGAGCTGTAAACACAGCCTTGACTAATACTGGAGCTGTAAACACAGCCTTGACTAATTCTGGAGCTGTAAACACAGCCTTGACTAATACTGGAGATGTAAACACAGCCTTGACTAATACTGGAGATGTAAACACAGCCTTGACTAATACTGGAGCTGTAAACACAGCCTTGACTAATACTGGAGCTGTAAACACAGCCTTGACTAATACTGGAGCTGTAAACACAGCCTTGACTAATACTGGAGCTGTAAACACAGCCTTGACTAATACTGGAGCTGTAAACACAGCCTTGACTAATACTGGAGCTGTAAACACAGCCTTGACTAATACTGGAGCTGTAAACACAGCCTTGACTAATACTGGAGCTGTAAACACAGCCTTGACTAATACTGGAGCTGTAAACACAGCCTTGACTAATACTGGAGCTGTAAACACAGCCTTGACTAATACTGGAGCTGTAAACACAGCCTTGACTAATACTGGAGCTGTAAACACAGCCTTGACTAATACTGGAGCTGTAAACACAGCCTTGACTAATAAGTTCTGAGAGCAGAAATCAACATTTCGAGAACATGTTTTAATAACACTGCTAGCTTAGGCTAAGTGTTTTGAACTCCAAGCACAAATAGTACACATCGAAATTAATTTGCATAGGCTTTAATCTTGCTACACATTTCTTTTTCATTGTGGTATTGTATCAGTGAGATTGGAACCTATGATCTTCTGTTAACTAGCCATCGAGTTAATCCACTGCGCCACCAGGATGGAGCTAGCATACCAGGGTTTTTAAAACTCATATAAAGCTATTTATTTTAGTCTATTCAAACATACCCCACTTCAAAGGAAACAAGCACTCATTCAGATCAGCTGTGGCCAGTTAGTGGGCGTGGCCATCACACCTTAACTAGATAGAGGAGAGAGAGACGTTGGTTGACTTTAAATAGGACCATGAGGAAACCTACAGTAAACGTTATGCTGAAGTACTGAAATTCCCGCCTAAGAAACATTTGGTTCTCTGAACATTATGTGCTAGCTGGATATCCGGCACCATTCCCAGAACATTGTGGGAAGGTTGTATGCAAAATAACCATACGACAACCATAATCTCACCAATCTCTAGGAAACATGTGGTTCTCAGAACGTTATGTGCAAGCTGCAGATAATGTACATTAACTGGTGCCTGTGGATAGCACCTATACATACAGCAGGTCAATACATCAGTGTCTATGGGTTTCTGAGCCTGGCTTCCAGACCTGGGTTCAAATGATCTCAAATGCTTTGAGCTTCTGACAGAGCCTGCCTGGACCTCCAGATGGGTGGGGTTTGCGCTTTTCGGACTATTCACTTGGTTCTATTGTGTCAGGCAAGCTCAATCAAGTACAGATAAAGTATTTGAAAGGCAACAAATACTATGTGAACTCAGGTTTGCAGGCCAGCCCAGGCAGGCATTATGCTGTAGATGTAATGAAGGAGCATAATAACTCTGGTCTCTGTCAGCTGCTCTCTGCTATTAGCATTCACTCCCAGCCCCTGCCACACTCAACTCCTAGCCTAGTGTGCGTGTATGGCGCTACGCTAGCCCGCTGTAGCACTCTGCCACTCTGATGAGAATCAGAATCACCAGTCAGTCAGCCAGGTCCATTCCACAGCGCATATTACAATATCAGGCAGAAAGGCTCTTGATGATTCTCCCGCTAGCCTGCCACAGCACAGAAACTATTAGCATGCTATTGGCCTACTGATATCTCCCGAGCACACTAACACAGAGATGTAAAGGGATGGAAATTGGGGAACATGGCAGTTTCAGGCTGATACTGTTTAAGTAGTGTCCATATCTCAAATAAATAATAGTCTGTGTCCCAAATGGAACTCTATTCCCTACATAGTGCACTGCTTTTGACCGGGGCTCAGAGGGGGTAGGATGTAATCTGGGACCAAAACATACCTGTGTGTTCAAGGTTTGTGACTCCCGGTCAATTAAATCTAATACAATTAAATCAACCATATAGACTAATACAATTAAATAAATCATATAGACTAACACAATTAAATCAATCAGATAGACTAACACAATTAAATCAATCAGATAGACTAACACAATTAAATCAACCATATAGACTAACACAATTAAATCAACCATATAGACTAACACAATTAAATCAACCATATAGACTAACACAATTAAATCAACCATATAGACTAACACAATTAAATCAACCATAGACTAACACAATTAAATCAACCATATAGACTAACACAATTAAATCAACCATACAGACTAACACAATTAAATCAACCATATAGACTAACACAATTAAATCAACCATATAGACTAATACAATTAAATCAACCATATAGACTAACACAATTAAATCAACCATATAGACTAATACAATTAAATCAACCATATAGACCAATACAATGTAATGGGAACAGTTGGCCTATCTGACAACCGTACTGTATGTCTTACTGTAGCCTTCATACAGGCCTTCACTATGTAGCCAACAGACGGGCCCAATGGTGAACATACAGGCCTTCACTATGTAGCCAACAGACGGGCCCAATGGTGAACATACAGGCCTTCACTATGTAGCCAACACAGACGGGCCCAATGGTGAACATACAGGCCTTCACTATGTAGCCAACACAGACGGGCCCAATGGTGAACATACAGGCCTTCACTATGTAGCCAACACAGACGGGCCCAATGGTGAACATACAGGCCTTCACTATGTAGCCAACACAGACGGGCCCAATGGTGAACATACAGGCCTTCACTATGTAGCCAACACAGACGGGCCCAATGGTGAACATACAGGCCTTCACTATGTAGCCAACACAGACGGGCCCAATGGTGAACATACAGGCCTTCACTATGTAGCCAACAGACGGGCCCAATGGTGAACATACAGGCCTTCACTATGTAGCCAACACACACAGGCCCAATGGTGAACATACAGGCCTTCACTATGTAGCCAACACACACAGGCCCAATGGTGAACATACAGGCCTTCACTATGTAGCCAACACACACAGGCCCAATGGTGAACATACAGGCCTTCACTATGTAGCCAACACAGACGGGCCCAACTGTATGACGCTAATCAACACATCTACAGGTCTGTAGTGGAGCGGGTCGAGAGCTTCATGTTCCTCAGTGTCCACATCACTAAGGATCTATCATGGTCCAAACACACCAACACAGTCGTGAAGAGGGTATGACAACGCCTCTTCCCCCTCAGGAGGCTGAAAAGATTTGGCATGTGCCCTCAGATCCTCAAAACGTTCTACAGCTGCACCATTGAGAGCATTTTGACTGGCAGGATCACCGCTTGGTATGGCAACTGCTTGGCATCAGACAGCAAGGCGCTACAGAGGGTAGTGCGTACAGCCCAGTACATCACTGGGGTCAAGCTTCCTGCCATCCAGGAACTCTATACCAGGTGGTGTTAGAGGAAGGCCCTAAAAATGGTCAAAGACTCCAGTCACCCAAGTCATAGACTGTTCTCTCTGCTACCGCATTACCTTATTATTATCTATCCTGTTGTCTAGAGAAGTCAAAAAACATAACCCTCACAGTGCAACATGCGTTCTCCAGGTGAGAGTAGGCCCTCTGCAGAAGGTAGATGATTGCATTATCCACCCCGATGTTGTGCTGGTATGCAAACTGCAGGGGGTCCAGTGATGTACACACCAGGGGTCTGAGGTGAGCGAGGACTAACCTTTCCAGGGTCTTCATGATGTGGGATGTTAGCGCTACAGGTCTGAAGTTATTCAGGACAGTGGTGTGTGCCTTCTTGTGCACTGGGACGAGGCAGGATGTTTTCCACAGCACAGGGCTAAGGTTGAAGCGACGCTGGAGTATTCCACACAGTTGGTCAGCACAGACCCTAAGCACCCTTGGGCTGATGCCATCAGGGCCCGCCGCTTTCCACTGATGTAGTCTCTCCAGCTCTCTCTTCACTTGGTTGGTGGTGAAAGCCAGCCCCGGTGGGGAGGTGGGGGGAAGGGGGGTGTTGAGGATCAGTCCAGGGGGAGCAGAAGTGGAGGTGGGGTCACTGATTGTCTCAGCAGAGGTGTTGTGAGCAAAGTGGGGGTGGGACAGCCGTGAGGGTGTGTGGCCTGGGGAGCTGGAAGGGAGGTGGACAGGGCCAGTATCAAACCTGTTAAAAAATTGGTTCAGCTCTGGGTCCCCTCTGTCTGCCCACTGTTTGACTTTTTGAAGCCAGTGATATTTCTCATACCCTTCCACACCTCTCTCACCTGGCTCTGCCTCAGCTTGTCCTCCATCTTCTCCTTATACCCTCTCTTCCCCTCAGCAATCCGCAACTTCAGCTCCCTCTGGACGCATTTCAATTTGTCCTTGTCCCTCTCCTTGAAGGCCCTCTTCTTCTTATTCAGCAGGGCCTTCAGGTCGCTGGTGACCCAGGGTTTATTATTTGGAAAACAGCGTACCTTCCTAGTGGGAACAGTGTTGTCTACACACAAATTAATATAGTCCGTTATGCAGTCAGTAAGTCCATCGATGTCCTCCCCATGAGCCTCACAGAGCACATCCCATCTCCTAATGGTCCTAGAGGTCGCTGGCTGCTGTTGGACCAAAGGCCTGTAGAGTGGGGTGAGGTGGACAAGGTTGTGATCCGATCTACCGAGGGGAGGGAGTGCAGTGGAGTTGAATGCGTTAGCATATAACAAGATCCCCCGAAATGGCAAAGAAAGCACTGGGATGCGCTGTCTGTAACCTCGCGATAACAGAGTGGATGACGTCACATGCTGTGTTTGCGTCCGCGGAGGGCGGGATGTAAACAATAACATCAATGGCCGCCGTGAATTCACTCTGCAAATAGTAGGGTCTCAGGCTAACGGCTAACAGCTCAATGTCCGGGCTACAAAACTCTTCCTTAAGAGTAATATGGCTCGGATTACACCATCTGTTGTTAACTAATAAAGCCAGCCCACCACCCTTGCTCTTACCGGAAGAGATGCAATCCCTGTCCACTCTGATGGTCTGGAAACCGCTGATAGTGACGTTCTCTATGGGGATGTTATTGTTCAGCCAAGTCTCAGTAAAAAACATTAGGCTCGCTTCACGATAGTCTCTTTGACCATGGCCAAGAGCCTCAAGCTCGTCCATTTTGTTATGTAGTGATCTCATGTTGCCCATAATGATAGACGGTATAGCCGGCTTGTACTTCCTCAGCTTCGCCTTACACTTCAATCCCGCCCTGCGTCCATGCCTTCGCCTTTTCAACTCGTCCGGAATATCAAACTTTTCCCTGGGGTGCAGCAGCGCTGCGTCTGTTAAATCTATGAGCTGGGCTCTGTTGTAAATAATAATAATTGACGACTCCTGTTGACTTTCAGCTGCGAGAAATACCATAATCCTGAACTATTATAGTTCAACTGTAGCAAAAAAAATGAAAGAAAAGAGACAAAAAAACGAACTAAAACAACAATTTATGAACGAACAACGGGAGCTGCTTAACAGGCGGTCGAGGTAAATCTATGATGAAATTATTGTCTTTCCACTTCCGTATTATGGCCCCAACAGTGCTCACTGGAACATTCAGAAGCTTAGAAATGCGCTTATAACCAATGCCATCATTATGTTTAGCAACAATTAGGTTGCGAAGGTCTTGAGACAGCTCTTTGCTTTTACCCATCATGAGATGTGTCTTGTGTGACACCTTGACAATGAGACCTTTTTGTAGGCCATCAGTTGGGACTGAACCAGCTGATATTAATTTTGTCACGGGTTCGGGTTTGGAGAGACCAAGACGCAGCGCAGGGATAGTAGTTTGACATTTAATTTATTTATTTTACTATGTATAATAATACAAATGACCGAACTACCACAATTAACAAACACTATCAACCAGAAAACATCACGTTCCTAAACAACACAAACACGAAAACACAATTTACTAACCCGTGACTACGACATACATCGATATGTAACGATAACAACCCACCCCAAGTGAAGGACAGACTCAACATATATTGGATCCCTAATTAGAGACAACGGGTAGCAGCTGCCTCTAATTAGAGATCCACCCAAACCCCACAAAGAAACAGAAAAGAACGACACTGTCAGACTCTGACCATAGCTACATAGAGAAGCCTATTGCTTCTATATACACATATCTACCTCCATTACCTTATTATTATCTATCCTGTTGTCTAGTCACTTTATCGCTACCTATATATACATATCTACCTCCATTACCTTATTATTATCTATCCTGTTGTCTAGTCACTTTATCGCTACCTATATATACATATCTACCTCCATTACCTTATTATTATCTATCCTGTTGTCTAGTCACTTTATCGCTACCTATATATACATATCTACCTCCATTATCTTATTATTATCTATCCTGTTGTCTAGTCACTTTATCCCTACCTATATATACACATATCTACCTCCATTACCTTATTATTATCTATCCTGTTGTCTAGTCACTTTATCCCTACCTATATATACATATCTACCTCCATTACCTTGTACCCCTGCACATTGACTCGGTACTGGTACCCTGTGTATATAGCCAAGTTATCATTGACTTAGTACTGGTACCCCGTGTATATGAACTGTCACAGTTCGTGGTTAGGGAATGAGGCGCGGAGCGAGACATGCGTGCATATATCTTTATTTTAATTATAACGAAAACAACAAAAGCAAAATAACACTGTGATCTGGTGACTGGTACTCACACATACAGCCAATACAAACAATGATCAGGTGGACAAGATGTGAACCTAAATAGAATCCCCAATTAGAGACAACTCAAGACAGCTACCTCTAATTGGGGATCACCAAAAAACCCAAACCAACCCTGTGATTGTCAGGACCTGACTGTGGCCATCCCACTCCCCTAGAGGGAGTCAGTGTCCTGGCTACAGCCAGGCCCTTACATAGACAAGTTATCATTTACTCAGTACTGGTACACTGTGTATATAGACAAGTTATCATTTATTCAGTACTGGTACCCCGTGTATATAGACAAGTTATAATTTATGCAGTACTGGTGCCCTATGCAATGTCCTTTTATAGCTTTTTTTTTGCACTCCAGATATCTTGTATTTCTATACTTTTTCATACTGCCGCTCTATGTATGATGTACCGTGTATCTGTCTTTTGTGTACTTTTCGTTGTGGCATTTTGCACCTGCCCTGTGTTTTGTTGTAGCTGCTTGACAATGAAATTTCCCCCCCGGGGGAGCAATAAAGTACCTATCTATCTAGACAAGTTATCATTTACTCAGTACTGGTACACTGTGTATATAGACAAGCTATTATTTACTCAGTACTGGTACACTGTGTATATAGACAAGTTATTATTTACTCAGTACTGGTACACTGTGTATATAGACAAGTTATTATTTACTCAGTACTGGTACACTGTGTATATAGACAAGTTATTATTTACTCAATGTGTATTTATTCCTTGTGTTATTATTTGTATTTGTTTTCTTTTGCATTGTTGGGAAGTTAGCATTTCACTGTTAGTTTATGAATCATGTGACAAATACAATTTGATTCGATTTGATTTGACACACACACACACACACACACACACACACACACATACATAACCCCCCCCTCCCCACACAGACATACGGAACACGTACCCATTCTGTCTATGGACTAATTAGGATCTCATTAGTGTGTGCCAGTGTAAACAATCTGTGGCAGATGGCACAAGGCTCCATATTAACACTAATGACCTGCAGCCCTGAGGAATTCACTGTTCAGCTCCACGCTACGCTATAGCTACAGCCTGCCGTTAGCTTGTTGATCTTATTTTCACTCCATTAGTCTGTGCCCTACTTTCTAAATTCACTTATATCCTGCCTCCTCTCCTCTCCTCTCCTCTCCTCTACTCTGTCTCTCCTCTCCTCTGTCTCTCTCTCCTCTGTCTCTCCTCTCCTCTGTCTCTCTCTCCTTCTGCCCACCCCCTCTCTCTCCTCTATGTAAAGGAGAAGTCATAGAGGGATGATGTGATATAATGCAGTGTGAAACACCACATCTCTCTCAGCTGTAAAAGCGAACAAGCTGTCTCTGTCTCTGATTCTGACAGAGCTGGGAGAGAGAGAACTCCATGATGTTATCATGATCCATTAGCAGTAATGGAGGTAAATAGAGCTCTCTCTCTCTCTGATGTTCAAAACACACAACTTTATTGATTAGCTGATGTTCAAAACTCAGAACTTTATTGATGAACTGATGTTCAAAACTCATAACTTTATTGGTTAACTGTATTGGTTTTAACTGTATGTCACTCTGGATAAAAGCATCTGCTGAATGACTAACACACACAGTGTCCTACAGAGTAAGTGTCTGAGGCCTTACTTTGCCCAAGCACAGACCTCTTAGTGTCAGGCTCTGGTCATAGGGAAGCCTTTGGCTCCTCTATTTAGCCATGGTCAGAGCCTGACAGATCTAGTATTTCTATGTCTGTGTGTTTTGTGTTGGGTCCCCAATTAGAGGCAGCTGCTAAGCGTTGTCTCTGATTGGGGATCCTACTTAAGTTAGTTATGTTCCACACCTTGTGCCTGTACTAGTAAGTACTTTGTCTGGTTAGTTCTGCATTTAGTTACTAGTAAACTATTATGTCGAACTACAACTACGCTACGCCTTGGTCTGCCTTCACACCACGTCAAGACATTTAGCCTGAAACATTCCAACCATGGGAACCACTCTGACCAGTTGAAGACCATCGGTTGATTCTGCACAGGCTCTAGATACTGTAGGTACACTAGAGGAAGGATGTAGATACAGGGAGCATGTAGTTTGGCGTGTGGGAAGAGACTAATATTTAGTTGATCCTGGTTCTCTATAAACTTAACAGTGGACAGGACCTCCATAGGTAGCCTAGGTTCCCTAGAGCAGGGGTTCTCAAACGTTTTTTAGCGCCAGGGACCCCTTGTAATCTAAATAGTGATTAAGCAGATGCTTACTACCATCTGTAGTCTTAGATGCCTTTGGAACTATTCGAATTCTAAAACATTTCAACCTAAATAATTCCGACCGGTTTCATAGTGATAAACCCATTTCAATCATGTTAATAACTTATATACTAATTTTATTCAAATTACATTTGGTCTCAACTTGACAGCATTCATACTTTAAGTAATTTTTCTTAACAACTTTCAGAAAATGAACAGTAGCTAGCCTGGCATTTAACATACCAGTATAATGCTGTTTCAGTAAGTGTTTCAACTTTAAAATAATACAAATATTGCTCCTTATTCAAATTATTGGCAAAAAGCTCTGAACAAATCATAAGAGAAGTTAACAGTGTTACAGAACACATCATAGTAGTTAAACCTATTACTTTATAACATTTTGTACATTAGGGCTATACATCACATTCTTATTTCACACAATAACTCACATGATGAGCTCATCCTAATGAGATGGGTGAGCCTGTCTCTCACTACACAGTTCATCCACTCTTGGAGGGATGGATGACAGGCAGACTCTCAGATCGTTCTCCACATGCAAACGAGCTCTGTACTTAGTCTTCATTGCAGTCAAAGTTGAGAATGATGTCTCACAGAGGTATGTGGTATGAAAGGGTAGCAATATTCTCATTGCCTCGGCAGTGAGTTCAGGATATTCATGTAAGAGGTAGGGACAAAAATCAGAAAAAGACACCTGCTGGAATCGGGCCTTCAATGTCCTATCAGAGGATAAGTCCAACAGCTCCTCTTCTGCCTTACCAGTAAGGCCACTTGTTGCACTTGGGGCAAAGGGATCCCGCACCCAGTCATCGGTGTTCACATTGGAGAAGTATGAGTTGAAGTGCTCACTCAGTGCAGTGAGGTGAGAGGTGGCTACCTCGCTCACTATAGCCACAGACAGGTTGTTTGTGTGGAGAAACTGTCAGTTGGGGGAACATGCCTGTTACTCCGTCTCGTATCCTTTTTCTCCATTGCTCCGTTTTCTTCATGAAGGCGGTGATTTTGTCGCTGACTTCCAGGATAGATGCATAGCCTCCTTGGATTGAGAGGTTGAGGCTGTTGAGCAAGTTGAATATGTCGGCAAGATATGCCAATTCGGCTACAAATCAGGTTTGTGCTCTCTCCTAAACTCCGCCATCTCACTGCGTAGCTCAAACACCCGCTGCAAAACTTTACCACGAGAGAGCCATCGCACTTCACAGTGATATAGCAGTGTGTCGTGCCCAGCCTCCATCTCCCTACAAAGTTGTCCAAACAAACGTGTCTGCAATGCCCTTGACTTCACAAAATTAATTGCCGCGACAGCTGTGTTCAAAACAATGTGAAGGTCTGGTTCCATGTCTTTTGATGCCAGCGCCTGTCGATGCAGCATACAGCGCGTAGCCATAACCTTTAGCCACTCTTTCGGCCCGTCATCCTCGCCGCACCACCCGTACAAACGGTCACGCATATTTCCCAGCTAAGTCCCGCTTCAGTCATGAAAGCATCCAGGAGTCTGAATATTTCTTCACCCGTTGTCCTCCCAGGCACCTCTTGGCAGAACAGAAAGTCCTCCAAAACGTTCCCTTCCTATGGATAGCGAACCAAAACGACCAACTGAGCCGCACCAGCTTTGTCTGTAGATTTGTCCAACTGAATAGAACATTTCTCACAGGTACGCGATCTATCCAGTAGCTGTGACTGAATGTCAGCCGAGAGTTCTTCAATTCTCCTCCTCCTCATTTGAGAGAGGTACTGCTTTCAGTTCATTAGCTGCTTCTGTTCCCAGCATAACTTCACAGATTTCAACTGCCGCTGGAAGTATGAGTTCTTGTCCAATTGTGTGTGACTTTTAACTTTTAGCAATCCGTTGAGACACCAAATAGGAAGCTTTCTGTGCTTTCTCGGAAGTTGTGGCCAGGGTCACCATCTGTGTTTTCTGGCGGGTGTATTCCTCGCTCTTTCTACGGAAAAATTATTTTGTTTTGTCCTTATATTCCCTGTGCTTTGTGATCAAATGTCGCTTTAGCTTAGCTGGCTTCATAGCTTCGTTAGCTAGCACCTTAAGACATATGACGCATTCACTAATAACTTCATAAGCCAAGCTAAGCAGCAACAATAACGGTTCGTTGCGGCTTGAGTGAAGTGACAGATTGACTTGATGTGTCACAATCATTTTAGAGTTTCTATTGGCCCAAAGCTAACGTGGATGGGAGTAATGGACGCAATATACTTGTTTTATTGCCGCAAATGGTCCCCATCTATATATGCACTTAAAATATTTTTTTCATAATTTATAACCAATTTTTTCGCGGACCCCGCTTTGGGTACAGCTGCCCTAGAGAAGGCAGTAGAGTAGAGGAGTCTCATTAATTGGTTGGCTTGTTGCCGAATGATGGCTTGGCGGATGGTTGCTGCTCCTTTGAGGGCTGTACTGTGTTCCCTGTTCCCTGCCAAGCCCTACACTGTTCCCTACACTGTTCCCTGCCAAGCCCTACACTGTTCCCTACGCTGTTCCCTGCTAAGCCCTACACTGTTCCCTGCCAAGCCCTACACTGTTCCCTACGCTGTTCCCTGCCAAGCCCTACACTGTTCCCTACGCTGTTCCCTGCCAAGCCCTACACTGTTCCCTACGCTGTTCCCTGCCAAGCCCTACACTGTTCCCTACGCTGTTCCCTGCCAAGCTCTACACTGTTCCCTAGCTAATTAAGATCCTGTATATTACACACATCATGTCCCTAGGTAGTACTGACGATCCCCTGGTTCTGGAGGGAGGGAGGGAGAAGAAGGGAGGAGGAGACAGAGAGCTGAGAGAGGAGAATTACAGAGGGTGAGCAGAGTACTAGAAGGAGATAGAGGAGAGACAAACAGACAGACAGACAGACAGACACTAGAAGGAGAGGAGACGGAGAGAGACAGAGGACAGGGACTATTAGACAGACGGACAGGGACTATTAGACAGACGGACAGCGACTATTAGACAGACGGACGCCAGATGCAAGAGGCACAGAGAGAAGGACCGTAGACTAGAGGAAGAGGAGAACAGATAGAGAGAAGGACCGTAGACTAGAGGAAGAGGAGAACAGATAGAGAGAAGGACCGTAGACTAGAGGAAGAGGAGAACAGATAGAGAGAAGGACCGTAGACTAGAGGAAGAGGAGAACAGATAGAGAGAAGGACCGTAGACTAGAGGAAGAGGAGAACAGATAGAGAGAGACTGTGACCTGTCTCTACTGTTCCTGAGGTGTTTTGAGTCTATGAATCCATAACAGGGACCTGTCTCTAGTGTTCCTGTGGTGTTTTGAGTCTATGAATCCATAACAGGGACCTGTCTCTAGTGTCCCTGTGGTGTTTTGAGTCTATGAATCCATAACAGGGACCTGTCTCTAGTGTTCCTGTGGTGTTTTGAGTCTATGAATCGCAAACAGGGACCTGTCTCTAGTGTTCTTGTGGTGTTTTGAGTCAATGAATCGCAAACAGGGACCTGTCTCTACTGTTCTTGAGGTGTTTTGACTCAATGAATCCCGAACAGAGACCTGTCTCTACTGTTCCTGTGGTGTTTTGAGTCTATGAATCCATAACAGGGACATGTCTCTAGTGTTCCTGTGGTGTTTTGTGTCAATGAATCCCAAACAGGGACCTGTCTCTAGTGTTCTTGTGGTGTTTTGAGTCAATGAAATGCAAACAGGGACCGGTCTCTAGTGTTCCTGTGGTGTTTTGACTCAATGAATCCCAAACATGGAGATATAGTGTTTTTGTGCTGTGGTGTGTCATTGGCCTCCGGGGGGGGGATCAAAGACGCAACGCTGTGCTACATTACACTACAATTAATCACATCAATTATAGAAACCTGTTCTCTTACAGCCACAAGGATGTGTGGGTGTGTGTGTGTGGGTGTGTGTGTGTGTGTGTGTGTGTGTGTGTGTGTGTGTGTGTGTGTGTAATCTGAGGAGGGATTCAACAACATCAAAGACTAACAATCATCAAAAAAGATTCAGTCTTCATTAGACGCTGAATTATTAATTCAACCTTTTTATGTATCTACCTCTCTCTCTCTCTCTCTCTCTCTCTCTCTCTACCTCTCTCTCTACCTCTCTCTCGCTCTACCTCTCTCTACCTCTCTCTCTCTACCTCTCTCTCTCTACCTCTCTCTCTCTACCTCTCTCTACCTCTCTCTCTCTACCTCTCTCTCTCTACCTCTCTCTCTCTACCTCTCTCTCTCTCTACCTCTCTCTCTCTACCTCTCTCTACCTCTCTCTCTCTACCTCTCTCTACCTCTCTCTCTCTACCTCTCTCTCTCTCTACCTCTCTCTCTCTACCTCTCTCTACCTCTCTCTCTCTACCTCTCTCTCTCTCTACCTCTCTCTCTCTACCTCTCTCTACCTCTCTCTCTACCTCTCTCTACCTCTCTCTCTCTACCTCTCTCTCTCTCTACCTCTCTCTCTCTCTCTCTCTCTCTACCTCTCTCTCTCTACCTCTCTCTCTCTACCTCTCTCTCTCTCTACCTCTCTCTCTCTCTACCTCTCTCTCTCTACCTCTCTCTCTCTACCTCTCTCTACCTCTCTCTCTCTACCTCTCTCTCTCTCTACCTCTCTCTCTCTACCTCTCTCTACCTCTCTCTCTCTACCTCTCTCTCTCTCTACCTCTCTCTCTCTACCTCTCTCTACCTCTCTCTCTCTACCTCTCTCTCTCTCTACCTCTCTCTCTCTCTCTCTCTCTCTCTACCTCTCTCTCTCTACCTCTCTCTCTCTACCTCTCTCTCTCTCTACCTCTCTCTCTCTACCTCTCTCTCTCTCTAGCAGGTTTTGCAGGTTTTCTCCTTAAATATCATCCATTCAGAAGCTTGTGCTGTTATACTTTTAAGTATTTCTTGACCTTAACATACATCCGGCAGGGTTGGGGTCAATACAGGAAGTAAACTGAAATTCCAATTTCCCTCAATGCTTCTTTATGAGAATTGACCAAATTGAAATGGATGACTTCTCATCATCCAAGCTCATCATCACCTCTAGAACTGTTTTGAATATCTAGCTTGGTCCTGTAACAACATTCCAGCTTGTCCATGGCCCATTAAAGCACCTAGGCTATAATGTACCAATATACTGTATACCATTCCAGCTCCTCCATGTCCCATCCTAACACCCATCCAGCCCAGGCTACATGATTTAAAGGCCATTAATATACAGAGACTAAAGGAGAGACAGGGTCTTATTATGGGACGACTCTAATACACACCATGCAGAGACTGATACATGAGGCCATTACTTTAAATGAATATAGTTATCTAGGTGTGGGATTCTGCTCCCCCTCCTTCCCTCCCCAACCCCTCCTCTGTCCTTTCTGCCTCTGTCTCTCAGCCCTGGGCTGGTTGTTGGTCCTGTTCTAATGGGGTCCTGTCTGCCTCTGTCTCTCAGCCCTGGGCTGGTTGTTGGTCCTGTTCTAATGGGGTCCTGTCTGCCTCTGTCTCTCAGCCCTGGGCTGGTTGTTGGTCCTGTTCTAATGGGGTCCTGTCTGCCTCTGTCTCTCAGCCCTGGGCTGGTTGTTGGTCCTGTTCTAATGGGGTCCTGTCTGCCCCTGTCTCTCAGCCCTGGGCTGGTTGTTGGTCCTGTTCTAATGGGGTCCTGTCTGCCTCAGTCTCTCAGCCCTGGGCTGGTTGTTGGTCCTGTTCTAATAGGGTCCTTCACCTTGCAGTCGGACGGAGGGCAAACCTCTCCTTCCCTCTCCACTCTCCCCTGCCTCCCCCCTCTCTCTTCCTCTCTTCTCCCTCCTCCTGTCTCCCCCGCTCTCTTCCTCTCTTCTCCCCCCTCCTGTGTCCCCCGCTCTAGCTGATGGAGTGTAAATCGGCAGGGTGCTTGTTGTCACGGTGACAGCGGCGCGGTGACAGAGTGACAGACCAGGCTGACCTTCAGAGGGGATGTGTGTGTGGTTACAACAGAAGAGACACACACATGCTTGCGACCGTACACACACACACACACACACACACACACAGGGAGAGAGAGAGAGAAGGAGGGAGGCAGGGAGAGAGAGAGAGAGAGAGAGAGAGAGAGAGAGGAGGGAGGGAGGGAGGGAGGGAGGGAGGGAGGGAGGGAGGGAGGGAGGGAGGGAGGGAGAGGAGGGTGGGAGGAAGGGAGGTGGTGGGGAGTGTTAGCCCACTGAGCTAAAGCCTAGGCGTTACCTTGGGGATGCTAATGCAAGTGTTCAGGTTCTCACACAGCAGCAGGTCTGATTGACAGCTGAGTTTCTCCTCATTATGGATCAATATAGAGGATTACCCTGACCTCTCATCTTAGGCTCCTTCTCTCCCTGGAACCCCTCTCCTCCTTCCTGACCTCTCACCTTAGGCTCTTACTCTCCCTGGAACCCCTCTCCATCAGAGGGGAACTTACACCTACACACACACACACACACACACTCATCTATAGGATCTGAGCTTGGTTTGACCCCACCAAGTCACCGTAGATCAAGGCAGTAGCAGTAAGAGAACAGTGAATTGGGGTTAGAGGGTCTTCCAGAGGAGAACTCATTATGAAGGCTGAGCTTTTAGAACATATAAGTATCCCATCTCTCAGCAGTTTGGTATGGCCATGAACCTGACCCATGAACTTCAGTGTCAGGCAACTGGCTCCTCTCTCTCCTCCCTCCCTACTCTCTTTCTCTCTGTAATAATATAGCAGGTGGCTATGACCATGACCCTTAGATAGACAGACAGACAGACAGACAGACAGGCAGGCAGGCAGGCAGGCAGGCAGGCAGGCAGGCAGGCAGGCAGGCAGGCAGGCAGGCAGAGCAGGCAGGCAGGCAGGCAGGCAGACAGACAGACAGACAGACAGACAGACAGACAGACAGACAGACAGACAGACAGACAGACAGACAGACAGACAGACAGACAGACAGACAGACAGTGGGGGTGGGACAGCCGTAAGGGTGTGTGGCCTGTTGAGGGGAGGTGGACAGGGCCAGTATCGAACCTGTTAAAAAATTGGTTCAGCTCATTGGCTCTGTCCTGGGTCCCCCTCCGTCTGCCCACTGTTTGACTTTTTGAAGCCAGTGATATTTCTCATACCCTTCCACACCTCTCTCACCTGGCTCTGCCTCAGCTTGTCCACTTCACGAACTGTTTGAACGTGGGCAGCGTTGAAGAGAGAGATGCATGGTTAAAATCCTCCGAAATAGCAAAGAAAGCACTGTGATGCGCTGTCTGTAACCTCGGGATAACAGAGTGCATGACGTCACAGGGGTTGGGTTAAATGATTAAGGCAGCCCCCCCTCACCTCTCTGATTCAGAGGTTGGGTTAAATGATTAAGGCAGCCCCCCTCACCTCTCTGATTCAGAGGTTGGGTTAAATGATTAAGGCAGCCCCCCTCACCTCTCTGATTCAGAGGTTGGGTTAAATGATTAAGGCAGCCCCCCTCACCTCTCTGATTCAGAGGTTGAATACAGTATCATCCTTTCCTTTAATGGTAATTTAGCATACACTTTTATCCGAAAGTGACTTGCAGAACTGTCAACATTGACAATGACAGAGACTAATATGGTCAGCATACATAATCTATGTAGTGTTTTTTGTTGGATTGAAAGCCACCGTCCTGTTGTCAGCACATCTCTCTACTGCACTGTACTTCCTCTGTCTTTCTGTCAACAATCAGCACTTTGCAGGAAGTGAACCATTATCTGTAATGGCTAGGCCTTTATTTGAGTCTAGTTGTTACGGTCTTTTCAGTGAGTGGCTAATATTAATATTCTCACACAGGCACGTGAGGATACACATGCATGCACACATGTACAAACTGCAGCACACACAGAGACATGCAAATATACCTAATGTATCTCTCTCTCTCCTATACATTCAGTAGCAGTGTGGTGATGTTATGAGGAGTTGTCCTCTGCTCTCTTGTCTCAGTGGTCTGGTCCTGGATCTCTAACGGTGGGTTGTTGATGGCACTGCATCGCTAAGTGGACGTAACCCTCAGACTAGGGATTCCTATTTTCTAAGTGTAGCCTACATTGCTGTTGAAGCAGCCTTCGTTATACAGTAGTAAGCCTAGGGCTAAGTGTAGCCTACGGAGAGCTTGGGTTACCTCTCTGAATTGTTAACATACTTCATGTCTGTGACAGAGATACCTATATAGTGAATTATGCATAGATAGATACAGTGGGGGAGAACAAGTATTTGATACACTGCCGATTTTGCAGGGTTTTCCTACTTACAAAACAATGTAGAGGTCTGTAATTTGTATCATAGGTACACTTCAACTGTGAGAGACGGAATCTAAAACAAAAATCCAGAAAAATCACATTGTATGGTTTTTAAATAATTAATTTGCATTTTATTGCATGACATAAGTATTTGATCACCTACCAACCAGTAAGAATTCCGGCTCTCACAGACCTGTTAGTTTTTCTTTAAGAAGCCCTCCTGTTCTCCACTCCATTACCTGTATTAACTGCACCTGTTTGAACCTCGTTACCTGTATAAAGACACCTGTCCACACACTCAATCAAACAGACTCCAAACTCTCCACAATGGCCAAGACCAGAGAGCTGTGTAAGGACATCAGGGATAAAATTGTAGACCTGCACAAGGCTGGGATGGGCTACAGGACAATAGGCAAGCAGCTTGGTGAGAAGGCAACAACTGTTGGCGCAATTATTAGAAAATGGAAGAAGTTCAAGATGACGGTCAAATCTCCCCTCGGTCTGGGGCACCATGCAAGATCTCACCTCGTGGGGCATCAATGATCATGAGGAAGGTGAGGGATCAGCCCAGAACCTACACCGGCAGGACCTGGTCAATGACCTGAAGAGAGCTGGGACCACAGTCTCAAAGAAAACCATTAGTAACACACTACGCCGTCATGGATTAAAATCCTGCAGCGCACGCCAAGGTCCCCCTTCTCAAGCCAGCGCATGTCCAGGACCGTCTGAAGTTTGCCAATGACCATCTGGATGATCCAGAGGAGGAATGGGAGAAGGTCATGTGGTCTGATGAGACAAAAATAGAGCTTTTTGGTCTAAACTCCACTCGCCGTGTTTGGAGGAAAGAAGAAGGATGAGTACAACCCCAAGAACACCATCCCAACCGTGAAGCATGGAGGTGGAAACATCATTCTTTGGGGATGCTTTTCTGCAAAGGGGACAGGACGACTGCACCGTATTGAGGGGAGGATGGATGGGGCCATGTATCGCGAGATCTTGGCCAACAACCTCCTTCCCTC
>CM042398.1:4564000-4644635 GCA_023634145.1 Thymallus thymallus | reverse complement strand
GGAAATGCCGACTTTGGAAGATGAGGGTGTTTTCAAAATACCTGCTACTAAGCGGAAATCAGAGAGAACAACTCAGATCTCAGAATCTAAGAGAAAATTAAAAAGAGAAGAACTTAAAACTAAAAGATCAATGGAAAATACTAGTGAAGACGTAAATAGTACAGCGGACGAATCGTCTGTTTCTGATAGTGAGGACGGCTTTTCTGATTCGTCCACACAGAGTGGGAGGGGCTTGGAGGGTGGTTACACCATAGAAATGATTCAAACATTTTTAAGGAGTACAAAAGGGAAGAAAAATGTGCATGTAGAAGAACATTTTCCTGATCGTAATGTTTTCATCCGATCTGCAAGTTCTTTCATGAAAAACGTTGGCGAGTCACTGACTTCGCAAGAAGGTTATAGGTTGAAAAAAATTGTTCAGAAGTTGAAAAACCAACAATTTGCAAATGAAGTCGAAATGTCATAGTCATAAGTACCACAGATTTTTTTTTTATTTTGTGAGCGGGTTTAGTTTCTTTTTCATTTCTATCATGCAGGACATTAAGTTATCCTCTTTAAACATCAATGGTGCAAGAGACATTAAAAAAAGAACAATGTTTTATGAACTGCTGAAAATGAAAGGTATAGATGTAGGGTTTGTACAAGAAACACATAGTGATGCAGGAAATGAGGTGGAATGGAAGAGAGAGTGGGAAGGACAGGTGGTCCTTAGTCACAAGACTAACATGAGTGCAGGTGTAGCTATCTTATTTTCTAAGAATTTTACACCCACAGATTATAAGGTGGAAGAGATAGTGCAAGGTAGACTGCTTAAGGTAAAAGCAAAAATTGAAAATATTGTAATGGTTTTTATTAATGTCTATGCACCAGTGGTGGCAGTAGAGAGAATGCTATTTCTGGAGAAACTCTCAGACACAATAACAAACTGCAGTGGGGAGGAATATTTGTTTATTGGTGGTGATTTTAATTGTACTGAAAAAGAGATGGACAGGAATCATGTTGAACCTCATATGGCATCACGTCGTAGCTTTGCTCGCTTAGTAGAAACCCATGCTCTCTGTGATGTATGGCGTAATTTAAATGGAACTGATAGACAATATACTTGGGCACATGTAAGAGACAACTCCATCTCTCTAGCCAGGCTAGACAGGGTGTATTGTTTTGAGCATCACTCTCAAGTCTTTAAAAAGTGTTATATAAACCCAGTAGGGTTTTCAGATCACAGTCTAGTCACAGCTGTACTCTTTATTAATTCTGTGAAGCACAGGAGTGCCTATTGGCATTTGAATACCTCCCTATTAGGTGATGCTCGTTTCAAGAAGTGTTTTTGTTATTTTTGGGAGAGATGGAGATCTCAGAAGCATCTTTTTTCATCCCTTCAAAAGTGGTGGGATGTGGGCAAAGTTCAAATTCAGCAATTTTGTGTGCAATACACTTTCAATGTCACCAGAAAGAGCATCCGGTCAATTAAACATTTGGAGAAGGAAATTGTAGAAATACAAAATATTGCAGAGTCTACAGGAGAACAAGGTCACATTAAGACACTCAAGTTAAAAAATACACATTTGGCTGAACTGCTGGATATCAGAGCGCAAGGGGCATTGGTGAGATCAAGGTTTCAGAGTATCTCTGAAATGGATGCCCCATCTAGGTTCTTTTTTGGTCTGGAAAAAAAGAAAGGTCAGAGTAGAATAATGCACTGCCTTCGCTCTGCCTCTGGACAAGAACTCAAGAGCTCTCAGGAGATCCGGAAAAGGGCTGTAGAGTTTTATGCTGAGCTCTACACTTGTCAAAGGGTAGAAGCTCCAGAGGTGGAACAACAGTTCTATGAGGGGTTACCAAAAGTGTCTGTGGAAACTAATAAAGAGTTGGAGCTTCCATTGTCATTGCCAGAACTTTATGCTGCAATGAATGGGATGGAGAGTGGTAGAGCTCCTGGCATTGATGGGCTACCAGTTGACTTTTATAGGTATTTTTGGGGAACAATTGGGGAAGATCTGCTGGAAGTACTCAGTGACAGTTTAGCTGGAGGGTTGCTGCCGCTGAGTTGCAGGAGAGCAGTCATCACATTGTTGCCAAAAAAGGGGGACTTACAAGAGGTCAAGAACTGGAGGCCTGTAGCTTTGCTTTGTACTGATTATAAAATTCTCTCCAAAGCACTTTCCAACAGGTTTAGAGAGGTGATGGAGCAGATTATACACACAAACCAGTCCTACTGTGTTCCCGGAAGGTCGATTTTAGATAATATTTCACTAATACGGGATTATTTGGACCTTTCTAAAGTTTTCGGCTTAAACTCTGGTCTTATTTCTATAGATCAGGAAAAAGCATTTGACCGGGTTGAACACCTATATCTTTGGCGCACAATGGAAGCATTTGGATTCAGCTCTGGTTTCATTGACATGATCACAATGCTGTATGGTGACATTGAGAGCGTATTGAAGATCAATGGTGGTTTGAGTGTGCCATTTAAAGTGGGAAGAGGAATTAGACAGGGTTGCTCCCTTTCAGGGATGTTGTACTCAATGGCAATTGAACCTCTCTTACATGTTTTGAGGGAAAAATTGGGTGGCACAACACAAGAGAAGGGGATACCTGGTGTACAGATTTCAGCATATGCTGATGATGTCCTAATAGTAGTTAACAGCCAAGAAGAAGTAGAGATACTGAGTTTAAGTGTTCAACTATTTGGAATTATATCGTCGGCCAGAATAAATTGGGGTAAAAGTTGTGCTTTACAGCTGGGAGAGTGGCCTGGGGGAATACCAACACTACCAGGGGGGCTCAAATGGAATAGAAGGGGGTTTAAATATCTAGGTGTGTTTTTGGGGGATGATGAAATAATGGGGAAAAATTGGGAAGGGGTTCTAGAAATGGTACAGGGGAGATTAGGGAGATGGCGGTGGTTGATACCACGTATGTCATATAGGGGGAGAGCGTTGGTAGTCAACAACCTGGTGGCTTCTGCTCTTTGGCACCGATTAGCAGTTTTGGAACCCCCTTCAGGACTGCTGGCCAAAATACAGGCTGCGGTAGTGGATTTTTTCTGGGGAAGATACCACTGGGTGCCACAGAGTGTACTTTTTTTGCCTAAAGAAGAGGGAGGACAAGGGCTGATTCATCTGGCCAGTAGGACCGCTGCTTTCCGTCTTCAACACGTAAAGAGGATACTATATGGAAAGGATGAGATTTGGAGGCCGGTGACGGAAGCACTGCTGCAAAAGGTGGAAGGGCTGGGATTGGACAGAACACTGTTTTTAATGGATTTAAACACAGTTTCACTACAAGGAGTTTCACCATTTTACAGTGGGCTCTTCAGAGTGTGGAAGCTGATAGGCTTTTGTAATATTTCAACAACAGAATCGCTGCATTGGTTAATGAAAGAAACTCTAATCCATGGAGGTAGATTGGATGTCACAACTGAGGTGTCACCAAATATGTCGCTGAGGTTGAAAAAAGGTGGCATCATTACATTACAGGATCTGGTCCAGCTGACAGGCCCAACACTGGAGGAGACGGATCCAGTGGCCGAAAGACTCGGGGTGAAGTCTAAGAGAGCGGTTGGACATTTGTTGGAGAAATACAGAAACGTTTTGTCAACAGAAGATTGGGCACTACTCAGCAAATGGACAGGGGGTGCCTCAAACACAAAAGAACCCTTTCCAGTATTGGGTTTTGACCTCAGCACTCTAGGAGAGCAGACACCATCATCTCCTCCTGCAGTGGGTGAGGATGAAATAGTAGAATTGAACACAGATACTGGAAAAGTGTTTTACAAACTTTGTGTGAAAGTCCTAAACAAAAGAAAACTAATTGAAAAAAAAGATACTCCATGGAGAAAAAAACTTGGTGTCCAACCAGAGGTTAAGCCAGCATGGAGGGCCCTGTACAAACCTCCACTGACCAAGTGGGCGGGGGATCTGCAGTGGAGGGTGATACATGGGATTGTAGCAGTAAATGCATTTGTGACTGTGATTAATCCTTTGTGCTCAAGTCAATGTCCTTTTTGTAAATGTAGAGAGACTATCTTTCACTGTTTTCTAGAATGTGACAGGCTTAAACCACTGTTTCTTGTATTGGAATCATTGTTCAGAAAAGTGGGGGAAGTTTTCAATTCTACTCTTTTTATTTTTGGTTATCCGTACTCCAGAAAGTTTAGAGCAAAATGCCAACAGCTAAATTTTCTGACAGGACAGGCTAAAATGTCCATATATTTGAGTAGGACACGTAAAATTGAAAATGGAGATGGACCCCTAGTGGAAGGACTTTTTAAAGCAATGATAAAAGCAAGAATCAAGCTGGATTATGTGTATTTTAGAGAAATGGACAATATACAGGGGTTTGTAGATACATGGGGAGGTGGACTGTGTATGATGATGGGGGAGGAATTAAGTTTTGTTGATGTATTAAGTTAAGCAATATAATTCACCGTAGGATGTTGCCATGGTGACTGTGTTTGTCCTGATGGTTGTGTGTGATTGAATTCGTATAGTTGTTATAACCAACTGTTGAAAAAATAACTATTGGAAAAACAGTTTTTGCATCTTAAATTGACACAATAAAGATGTGTAAAACTCAAACTCTCTCTCTCTCTCCATCTCCTCTCCCTCTACTGTCTCTCTCTCTCTATCTCCCCCCTCTCTCCTCCCTCTCTCATCCCTCCCTCTCCTCCTCTCCAGCCCCCAGTAGACCCAGCTTCATCCACTTCAGTGAGCTGACCACGACGTCAGTCAACATGTCCTGGGGAGAGCCACGCCAGGCCAACGGCATCATCGAGGGCTACCGCCTGGTCTACGAGCCCTGCACACCTGTCGATGGTGAGAGAGACACACACACACACACACACACACACACAGGCTCATGGATGGTGAGAAACACACATACACACACACACACACACACACAAACACACACACACTCACACAACCATGGATGGTGAGAACCCCTGGAAACTGGAAGGCTGGACGCCTGTTAGTTACCTTGTTATGTCTTTAGACTACCCAGATAGCTAGATAGCTTACTTTCAGTCAGTAAGATGATTTACACTCACAGGCTAGCATCAGTGCCGCCATTGTCTTAGATTGGTGTCCTAATCTGTTACACCTGGGTAGGTCCCGGCCGGCCCTGTGGCCACATGCAGTCAACTTGTTTACAACTTCCTCTCTTTCTCGTTGAGAGAAAACACAGCTAATAGCCGGTCTGTGTGGTTAGGCCTCAGGATTCCTTAGTAATTGGGAGCAGACATGGGTGGTGGTATGGGAATGGGAGGTAGACCTCTGTGGTCCCAGGCCTGTTGGCCACTAATGGCTTCTATCTGGCCCCTAGAGCAGGCAGCCATGTGGGAGAGAAAGAGGCACAGCTGGGTCTGGGATGGTGGAGGAACATGTCTCTCTATCTGGAGGGTTTCAGTGATCGGACACATCTGTTTATTACTCATGCTCATCTACCATGCTCTGTCAGTAAGGAGGTTGAAGGTGCTACCATGCTCTGTCAGTAGGGAGGTTGAAGGTGCCACCATGCTCTGTCAGTAGGGAGGTTGAAAGGTGCCACCATGCTCTGTCAGTAAGGAGGTTGAAGGTGCCACCATGCTCTGTCAGTAGGGAGGTTGGAAGGTGCCACCATGCTCTGTCAGTAGGGAGGTTGAAGGTGCCACCATGCTCTGTCAGTAGGGAGGTTGAAGGTGCTACCATGCTCTGTCAGTAGGGAGGTTGAAGGTGCCACCATGCTCTGTCAGTAGGGAGGTTGAAGGTGCTACCATGCTCTGTCAGTAGGGAGGTTGGAAGGTGCCACCATGCTCTGTCAGTAGGGAGGTTGAAGGTGCCACCATGCTCTGTCAGTAGGGAGGTTGAAGGTGCCACCATGCTCTGTCAGTAGGGAGGTTGAAGGTGCTACCATGCTCTGTCAGTAGGGAGGTTGAAGGTGCCACCATGCTCTGTCAGTAGGGAGGTTGAAGGTGCTACCATGCTCTGTCAGTAAGGAGGTTGAAGGTGCCACCATGCTCTGTCAGTAGGGAGGTTGAAGGTGCCACCATGCTCTGTCAGTAGGGAGGTTGAAAGGTGCCACCATGCTCTGTCAGTAGGGAGGTTGAAGGTGCTACCATGCTCTGTCAGTAGGGAGGTTGAAGGTGCTACCATGCTCTGTCAGTAAGGAGGTTGAAGGTGCCACCATGCTCTGTCAGTAGGGAGGTTGAAGGTGCTACCATGCTCTGTCAGTAGGGAGGTTGAAGGTGCTACCATGCTCTGTCAGTAGGGAGGTTGAAGGTGCTACCATGCTCTGTCAGTAGGGAGGTTGAAAGGTGTGATATGTAGGTTGTGTTTCCATGTGCTAGTGTGGTTTTGTGCTTCCTTGCGTTCGTGCAAAGATCCGCTTGTCTGTCCATGTATACTGGTGTGTAGCTTATACATATATACTGTATATAGTGTATGTTGTTTAGCTTCTAGCCTCCAGTATCTCCAGCATTAGTGTTGTCTCTGTACAGAGTCCTCTCCGTCACCTCTCCAGGTGTTAGTAAGATAGTCACAGTGGACGTGAAGGGCAGCACCCCCCTGTGGATGAAGATTAAGGACCTGGCTGACGGGGTGACCTATAACTTCAGGATACGGGCCAAGACACTCACCTATGGGCCAGAGGTGGAGGCTAACATCACTACTGGACCAGGAGAAGGTATGTAGCAGAGTATCTCTGGTCCAGATAACATCATTACCGGACCAGGAGAAGGTATGTAGCAGAGTATCTCTGGTCCAGATAACATCATTACCGGACCAGGAGAAGGTATGTAGCAGAGTATCTCTGGTCCAGATAACATCACTACCGGACCAGGAGAAGATATGTAGCTCAGTATCTCTGGTCCAGATAACATCACTACCGGACCAGGAGAAGATATGTAGCAGAGTATCTCTGGTCCAGATAACGTCATTACTGGACCAGGAGAAGGTAGGCCTGGCTGGCCCTTGGTTGTGTTCAGTAGGGAACGCTGTAGCAAGACATTTTGCAACGGAAAACGAAGATCTGTGTTCAGCTAGTACCTACCTATTCAAAAAAGTTTCAAAACGTTTTCTCCCTACTGAACATAACCCTGGCTTAGTCAGTGCTGTTTGCCCTATTCACTTTTCGTGGTGGAATTACAGTATGTACATATCCTGTCCTGCTCCTCTCCTCTCCTCTCCTCTCCTCTCCTCTCATCTCCCTACCCCTCCCATCCAGGAGCCCCAGGCCCTCCAGGTGAACCCTTCATCTCTCGGTACGGCACGGCCCTCACCCTACACTGGACCAATGGAGACCCAGGTCGAGCTCCCATCACACGCTATATCATCGAGGCCAGGCCCTCTGGTGAGTCCAGGGGATATTAGACCTTAGACTTGTCTGGTGTAATGGAACCAATGGAATAGTGTGAAAGTGCAAACCCCACCCACCTGGGACTCCAGGCAGGCTCAATCAAACATTCAATGTATTTCCTGCTCCCCTCTAGATGAAGGACTGTGGGATATCCTCATCAAAGACATTCCAAAGGAAGTGATATCATACACACTGAACCTGAACATGCTGAGAGAAGGGGTTACTTATGACTTCCGGGTCATTGGGGTCAACGACTACGGCTATGGCTTCCCCAGTGCTCCTTCACCCTCTATCTCTGGTTAGTTACGCTTGCTGTTACAGTTCTAATAAATATGGATTACTTTCCCAGACCAGGATTGAGTCTATTCCAGGACTAAAAACGATTTGAATCAATGGATTTTCCATTTGATCTACTTTTTAACTCTGTACTCTGCTTCATCTAGGTCCGGGAAACCAGCCCATACTGTACAGGTTTAGTTAGTGACTTGTTCTTCCTCTTGGTGCTGATGTCTGTTATCTAGCTCTCTTGTCTCTCATCTCCAGCCCAGAAAGTGTCTCCCTTCTATGAAGAGTGGTGGTTCCTGGTGGTCATCGCTCTGGTGGGCCTAATCTTCATCCTCCTCCTCGTCTTTATCCTCATCATCAGGGGCCAGAGTAAGAAGTACACCAAGAAGGCTGACTCAGGTAGACATTCCCAACATTACATTCCCAACATTCCATTCCCAATATTCCATTCCCAACATTCCATTTCCTAGTTATTGATACTTTTGGAGGCGGTTTCTCAGACACCGATTAAGACTAGTCCTGGACAAAAAATGATGTTTCAATGGAGATACTCCATTGAGCTACAGTGGGGCAAAAAAGTATTTAGTCAGCCACCAATTGTGCAAGTTCTCCCACTTAAAAAGATGAGAGAGGCCTGTAATTTTCATCATAGGTACAGTTCAACTATGAGAGACAAAATTAGAAAAGAAAATCCAGAAAATCACATTGTAGGATTTTTAATGAATTTAGTTGCAAATTATGGTGGAAAATAAGTATTTGGTCAATAACAAACGTTTATCTCAATACTTTGTTATATACCCTTTGTTGGCAATGACAGAGGTCAAACGTTTTCTGTAAGTCTTCACAAGGTTTTCACACACTGTTGCTGGTATTTTGGCCCATTCCTCCATGCAGATCTACTCTAGAGCAGTGACGTTTCGGGGCTGTCACTGGGCAACACAGACTTTCAACTCCCTCCAAAGATTTTCTATGGGGTTGAGATCTGGAGACTGGCTAGGCCACTCCAGGACCTTGAAATGCTTCTTACGAAGCCACTCCTTCGTTGCCCGGGCGGTGTGTTTGGGATCATTGTCATGCTGAAAGACCCAGCCACGTTTCATCTTCAATGCCCTTGCTGATGGAAGGAGGTTTTCACTCAAAATCTCACGATACATGGCCCCATTCATTCTTTCCTTTACACGGATCAGTCGTCCTGGTCCCTTTGCAGAAAAACAGCCCCAAAGCATGATGTTTCCACCCCTATGCTTCACAGTAGGTATGGTGTTCTTTGGATGCAACTCAGCATTCTTTCTCCTCCAAACACGACGAGTTGAGTTTTTACCAAAAAGTTATATTTTGGTTTCATCTGACCATATGACATTCTCCCAATCCTCTTCTGGATCATCCAAATGCTCTCTAGCAAACTTCAGACGGGCCTGGACATTCTCTCATCTTTTTAAGTGGGAGAACTTGCACAATTGGTGGCTGACTAAATACTTTTTTGCCCCACTGTATCTTCTCAGTCCAGGACTAGTCTTAATCTGTGTCTGAGAAGCTGGCCCCTAAAGAGAATATCTCAGATCCATCAGTCGTGAATGGGACATCTGGAAACTATTTATACAATTATAAAAACTCCAAATAACCCTTCCTGGTTCCCCTCCCCTCGTCTGCATGACCATTGTAATATGAGACCAAGCTAAAAGCACTATCAAATTCAATCATAGCCCATTTAACAGTAACAGTAGTCACAAAGTGCCTTACATAAGCACAGGTAGACAGGAGAATGAGGTCATTATTGTCCTGTGTTTAGAAAGAATGTGGATCGACCTGCCAGTGTAAGTGTCCAGGGTTCTAATGTTTAAGCCAGTACTAATTCAGTCAGCACACAGTGTGGGGCTCCTGTCCCTGACCTCCTGTCCCTGACCCCGCTGTGCCAGACTGCCGCTCTGCTGAGTCATCCAAGGTGACATCACTGTTGGACTCTGACATCACGGGTTGACTGCCACTGCCCCTGCTCTGCATTTTTTGTGGGAGCACTGATGAACAAATTCAATAACTTTTAAATGGTGCTGAGTAAAATAATCACTTAGTAACAACCTGACGGAAGTCAGTTTCATTGTCCATAAACACGTTAGAACTCACAGGGATGGAGAGAGAAAGGGTGGGGGAGAGGAACAGGAGAAGAAGTGAGATAGAGACAGAGAGGGAGAGGAACAGGAGAAGAAGTGAGATAGAGACAGAGAGGGAGAGGAACAGGAGAGGAAGTGAGAGACAGAGAGGGAGAGGAACAGGAGAGAGGAAGAGAGAGACAGAGAGGGTGAGGAACAGGAGGAAGAGAGAGGAGAGGTCACTGCCCCCTAAACCCTGCCTCTACACCTCATTGTGTTTATACTGTGTATGAGGTATGTATTTGGGCATGGAGGTCAGGACCTGGGACCTCAGTAGAGTCTCTCATACTAAAGGTTTTGATTAACCTCAGTGCTAAATTATTGATGATGTGAGCCATGACCAGCCTTTTAAAAGCATTTCATGGCTACAGATGTGAGTGCTCCTGGCCGATAGTCATGTAGGCAGGTTACCTTGGCTTTCTTGGGCACAGGGACTATGGTGGTCTGCTTGAAACATGTATGTATTATAGACTGCATCATGGAGTGGTTGAAAATGTCAGTGACAACACTTGCCAGTTGGTCAGCACATGCTCTGAGTAGGTGTCCTGGTAATCCGTCTGGCCCTGTGGCCTTGTGTATGTTAACCTGTTTTAAGGTCTTACTCACATCTGCTATGGAGAGCGTGATCAAACAGTCGTCCGGAAGAGCTGGTGCTCTCATGCATGGTTCAGTGTTGTTTGTCTCGAAGCGGGCATAGAAGGCATTTTGCTTGTGTGTGTGCCCCTGCCCCTACAATGGACTAACCTTCTCCCAGTGTCATCTTACCCCCACCTAGGGAGCCACAGTAACAGCACCTCCCTGCCCCTGTCCCATGGGGAGATGGTCAGGCTGGAAGAGGGCCGTTTCCCCGCCCTGGAACTCAACAACAGACGCCTGTTAGTCAAGAACTCCTTCTGCCGCAAGAACGGCATCTACACACGGTCAGTAACACACATACGCACACACACACACACACACACACACACACACACACACACACACAGCCAGTTCTCACACACACACACACATAGTCAGATCACACACACACAGTCAGTTCACACACACACATAAAATACACAGTCAGTTCACACACACACACACACACACACACACACACACACACACAGTCAGTTCACACACACACACACACACACACGCACACACAGTCAGTTCACACACAGTCAGTTCACACACACACATAAAATAAACAGTCAGTTCACACACACAGTCAGTTCACACACACACACACACACACACACACACACACAGTCAGTTCACACACACACACACACACACAGTCAGCTCACACACACACACACATCTATTCTGAGGGTCATGTTTCACAATAAACCATCTATTCTGAGGGTCATGTTTCACAATAAACCATCTATTCTGAGGGTCATGTTTCACAATAAACCATCTATTCTGAGGGTCATGTTTCACAATAAACCATATATTCTGAGGGTCATGTTCTTCAGACAATAACAACCACAGGATGGATGGACTGATGGATTAGCTGTGCTTCAGTCTGATGAACCAATTATACATACAGCATCAGCTCCATCATGGGTTCTGATCTCTTCTGTTTTCTCTCTCTGGTCTGTGTGGAGGGGGAGGAAGGAGAGGGGGGGAGGAAGGAGGAGGAGAGAGGGGGAGGAAGGAGAGGGGGGTAAGGCAGGAGGAGGAGGGGGGAGGAAGGAGAGGGGGGTAAGGCAGGAGGAGGAGAGAGGGGGAGGAAGGAGAGGGGCAAAGGCAGGAGTAGGAGGGGGGGTAAGGCAGGAGGAGGAAAGGGGGAGGAAGGAGAGGGGGTAAGGCAGGAGGAGGAGGGGGGGTAAGGCAGGAGGAGGAGAGAGGGGGAGGAAGGAGAGGGGGGTAAGGCAGGAGGAGGAGGGGGGGTAAGGCAGGAGGAAAAGGGGGAGGAAGGAGAGGGGGGTAAGGAGAGGGGGGTAAGGCAGGAGGAGAGAGGGGGAGGAAGGAGAGGGGTAAGGCAGGAGGAAGAGGGGGGTAAGGCAGGGGGAGGAAGGAGAGGGGGGGTAAGGCAGGAGGAGGAGAGGGGGAGGAAGTAGAGGGGGGTAAGGCAGGAGGAAAAGAGGGGGAGGATGGAGAGGGGGGTAAGGTAGGAGGGGGAGGAAGGAGAGGGGGGTAAGTCAGGAGGAGGAGAGGGGGAGGAAGGAGAGGGGGGTAAGTCAGGAGGAAGAGAGGGGGAGGATAGAGAGGGGGTAAGGCAGGGGATGAAGGAGAGGGGGGGTAAGGCAGGAGGAGGAAAGGGGCGGAAGGATAGGGGGGTAAGGCAGGAGGAGGAGAGGGGGAGGAAGGAGAGGGGGGTAAGTCAGGAGGAGGAGAGGGGGAGGATAGAGAGGGGGTAAGGCAGGGGATGAAGGAGAGGGGGGGTAAGGCAGGAGGAGGAGAGGGGGGAAGGATAGGGGGGTAAGGCAGGAGGAGGAGAGGGGGGTAAGGCAGGAGGAGGAAAGGGGGAGGAAGGAGAGGGGGGTAAGGCAGGAGGAGGAGGGGGGGAGGAAGGAGAGGGGGGTAAGGCAGGAGGAGGAGAGAGGGGGAGGAAGGAGAGGGGGTAAGGCAGGAGGAGGAGGGGGGTTTAAGGCAGGAGGAGGAGAGGGGGAGGAAGGAGAGGGGGGTAAGGCAGGAGGAGGAGGGGGGGAGGAAGGAGAGGGGGGTAAGGCAGGAGGAGGAGAGAGGGGGAGGAAGGAGAGGGGGTAAGGCAGGAGGAGGAGGGGGGGTAAGGCAGGAGGAGGAAAGGGGGAGGAAGGAGAGGGGGGTAAGGCAGGAGGAGGAGGGGGGGAGGAAGGAGAGGGGGGTAAGGCAGGAGGAGGAGAGAGGGGGAGGAAGGAGAGGGGGTAAGGCAGGAGGAGGAGGGGGGGAGGAAGGAGAGGTGGGAAAGGCAGGGGGAGGAAGGAGAGGGGGGTAAGGCAGGAGGAGGAAAGGGGGAGGAAGGAGAGGGGGGTAAGGCAGGAGGAGGAGAGGGGGAGGAAGGAGAGGGGGGTAAGTCAGGAGGAAGAGAGGGGGAGGATAGAGAGGGGGTAAGGCAGGGGATGAAGGAGGGGGGGGTAAGGCAGGAGGAGGAGAGGGGCGGAAGGATAGGTGGGTAAGGCAGGAGGAGGAGAGGGGGAGGAAGGAGAGGGGGTAAGGCAGGAGGAGGAGAGGGGGAGGAAGGAGAGGTGGGTAAGGCAGGAGGAGGAGAGGGGGAGGAAGGAGAGGGGTAAGGCAGGAGGAAGAGGGGGGGTAAGGCAGGGGGAGTAAGGACAGGAGGGGGAAGGCAGGCTAGAGGAGATGAGAGAGGAGAGTGGGGTAAGGCAGGCTGATCACAGGACACAAACCCCTTTAAAGATTATCCTCATGGAAGACTTCTCTCTCTGTTGATTAGGTCTGAACTAAATGAATAGACAGATAGTTCCAGGGCCTTTGGGTTGCTTTTCATGGCCAATGACTGGAGTAACTAACCGTGTTCACTGCTCACATATTATGAAGTTATTTTAGGAGTGCAGGTCAAAGAAAATAACCCCTGCCTTCTAGAGGCCCTCAGTCATCAACAACATCAAGTAAAGCAGAAAAACACCTGTTAGGTCATTGATTTTCTCCACCGTAATGACCTGTAGTCAGGTCAGGTGGTCTGTGGAGATGTTTACTGTAGTCTGTTGTGTTGAACGTCTGGTGAGGTCTGTGGAGATGTTTACTGTAGTCTGTTGTGTTGAAGGTCTGGTGAGGTCTGTGGAGATGTTTACTGTAGTCTGTTGTGTTGAAGGTCTGGTGAGGTCTGTGGAGATGTTTAATGTAGTCTGTTCTGTTGAAGGTCTGGTGAGGTCTGTGGAGATGTTTAATGTAGTCTGTTGTGTTGAAGGTCTGGTGAGGTCTGTGGAGATGTTTAATGTAGTCTGTTCTGTTGAAGGTCAGGTGAGGTCTGTGGAGATGTTTACTGTAGTCTGTTAAAGTCCAGGGTGGGGTCTGTGATGTTTACTGTAGTTTGTTTTGTTGAAGGTCAAGGTGAGGTCTGAGATGTTTACTGTAGGGGTATAACTCTGAAGGTCAGGGTGAGGCCTGAGATGTTTACTGTAGGGGTGTAACTCTGAAGGTCAGGGTGAGGTCTGTGATGTTTACTGTAGGGGTGTATCTCTGTAGGTCAGGGTGAGATACAAGATGAGGGAGGGAGGGAGAGAGGGAGAGAGGGAGGGGTAGAGGGACCACTCCCACCCATCCTCCACTCTCATCCCACCCTCTCCCTCTCTGGGCAGCAGGTCGTTAGCGGAGCTGCACCCGACTGGAGCTCTTCAAAGAGTAGGGAGGCAGGATGCAGAGAGGGGGAGGAAGGAGAGGGGCAAAGGCAGGAGTAGGAGGGGGGGTAAGGCAGGAGGAGGAAAGGGGGAGGAAGGAGAGGGGGTAAGGCAGGAGGAGGAGGGGGGGTAAGGCAGGAGGAGGAGAGAGGGGGAGGAAGGAGAGGGGGGTAAGGCAGGAGGAGGAGGGGGGGTAAGGCAGGAGGAAAAGGGGGAGGAAGGAGAGGGGGGTAAGGAGAGGGGGGTAAGGCAGGAGGAGAGAGGGGGAGGAAGGAGAGGGGTAAGGCAGGAGGAAGAGGGGGGTAAGGCAGGGGGAGGAAGGAGAGGGGGGGTAAGGCAGGAGGAGGAGAGGGGGAGGAAGTAGAGGGGGGTAAGGCAGGAGGAAAAGAGGGGGAGGATGGAGAGGGGGGTAAGGTAGGAGGGGGAGGAAGGAGAGGGGGGTAAGTCAGGAGGAGGAGAGGGGGAGGAAGGAGAGGGGGGTAAGTCAGTAGGAAGAGAGGGGGAGGATAGAGAGGGGGTAAGGCAGGGGATGAAGGAGAGGGGGGGTAAGGCAGGAGGAGGAAAGGGGCGGAAGGATAGGGGGGTAAGGCAGGAGGAGGAGAGGGGGAGGAAGGAGAGGGGGGTAAGTCAGGAGGAGGAGAGGGGGAGGATAGAGAGGGGGTAAGGCAGGGGATGAAGGAGAGGGGGGGTAAGGCAGGAGGAGGAGAGGGGGGAAGGATAGGGGGGTAAGGCAGGAGGAGGAGAGGGGGGTAAGGCAGGAGGAGGAAAGGGGGAGGAAGGAGAGGGGGGTAAGGCAGGAGGAGGAGGGGGGGAGGAAGGAGAGGGGGGTAAGGCAGGAGGAGGAGAGAGGGGGAGGAAGGAGAGGGGGTAAGGCAGGAGGAGGAGGGGGGTTTAAGGCAGGAGGAGGAGAGGGGGAGGAAGGAGAGGGGGGTAAGGCAGGAGGAGGAGGGGGGGAGGAAGGAGAGGGGGGTAAGGCAGGAGGAGGAGAGAGGGGGAGGAAGGAGAGGGGGTAAGGCAGGAGGAGGAGGGGGGGTAAGGCAGGAGGAGGAAAGGGGGAGGAAGGAGAGGGGGGTAAGGCAGGAGGAGGAGGGGGGGAGGAAGGAGAGGGGGGTAAGGCAGGAGGAGGAGAGAGGGGGAGGAAGGAGAGGGGGTAAGGCAGGAGGAGGAGGGGGGGAGGAAGGAGAGGTGGGAAAGGCAGGGGGAGGAAGGAGAGGGGGGTAAGGCAGGGGGAGGTCTGTGGAGATGTTTACTGTAGTCTGTTGTGTTGAAGGTCTGGTGAGGTCTGTGGAGATGTTTAATGTAGTCTGTTCTGTTGAAGGTCTGGTGAGGTCTGTGGAGATGTTTAATGTAGTCTGTTGTGTTGAAGGTCTGGTGAGGTCTGTGGAGATGTTTAATGTAGTCTGTTCTGTTGAAGGTCAGGTGAGGTCTGTGGAGATGTTTACTGTAGTCTGTTAAAGTCCAGGGTGGGGTCTGTGATGTTTACTGTAGTTTGTTTTGTTGAAGGTCAAGGTGAGGTCTGAGATGTTTACTGTAGGGGTATAACTCTGAAGGTCAGGGTGAGGCCTGAGATGTTTACTGTAGGGGTGTAACTCTGAAGGTCAGGGTGAGGTCTGTGATGTTTACTGTAGGGGTGTATCTCTGTAGGTCAGGGTGAGATACAAGATGAGGGAGGGAGGGAGAGAGGGAGAGAGGGAGGGGTAGAGGGACCACTCCCACCCATCCTCCACTCTCATCCCACCCTCTCCCTCTCTGGGCAGCAGGTCGTTAGCGGAGCTGCACCCGACTGGAGCTCTTCAAAGAGTAGGGAGGCAGGATGCAGCACTGGTTCTTTTGATCCCCATGCCAGGCCTCCTCAGTCAGGGAGAGACCAGCACTGCTCCACCTCCATCCATCTATCACATTCCTCCATAATGGGTTCACTGCAGAACCACCCTGGATGCGTCCCAAATAGCACTCTATTCCCTATATAGTGCACTACTTTTGACCAGGACCCATAGGGAACAGGGAATATGGTTTCCTTTGCCCTGGAGGAAGCAGACTCTGAACCTAACACTATATCCTAATATCTTAACCACCATGAGGCCAGTTAGCCTAGCGCCCCAACATATGACCAACTGTAGCACAGGTCGTTCACCCCAGCTCTGATAGGCCCAGTAGAACCATACGACAGGTCGTTCACCCCAGCTCTGATAGGCCCAGTAGAACCATACCACAGGTCGTTCACCCCAGCTCTGATAGGCCCAGTAGAACCATACCACAGGTTGTTCACCCCAGCTCTGATAGGCCCAGTAGAACCATACCACAGGTTGTTCACCCCAGCTCTGATAGGCCCAGTAGAACCATACCACAGATTGTTCACCCCAGCTTTGATAGGCCCAGTAGAACCATACCACAGGTTGTTCACCCCAGCTCTGATAGGCCCAGTAGAACCATACGACAGGTCGTTCACCCCAGCTCTGATAGGCCCAGTAGAACCATAAGACAGGTCGTTCACCCCAGCTCTGATAGGCCCAGTAGAACCATAAGACAGGTCGTTCACCCCAGCTCTGATAGGCCCAGTAGAACCATAAGACAGGTCGTTCACCCCAGCTCTGATAGGCCCAGTAGAACCATACCACAGGTTGTTCACCCCAGCTCTGATAGGCCCAGTAGAACCATACCACAGGTTGTTCACCCCAGCTCTGATAGGCCCAGTAGAACCACACTATCTGTGTTTCATAAACAAACGTCACAGAAACGCTGCTCTGGTCTGCTCTGCTATCAAGTCCTGATGTAGTGCCTATCTGGAGGACAGTGTTCAGTGTTCTCACACTATAACTAAGTATGCGAACAGTGATGTATATAAACCCTGGATTGCTGATGCTATGTATTGGCCTTTGAGAAGCCACCAGTCAGCCATAGGAATAAATTGAATTCTACAGTATTTCAATGAAATGTTTTAAGGACAAAATATTATCTAAAGTATGCATTAAGGTGTCTGTAATTGAAGAAAATAAATGCATTCATGTAGTTTTCAAAATATTTTTTTAGAGAATTATTTCTTTCAGCTTTTATTTCTTTCATCACATTCCTAGAGGGTCAGAAGTTTACATTCACTCAATTAGTATTTGGTAGCATTGCCTTTAAATTGTTTAACATGTGTCAAACGTTTCAGGTAGCCTTCCACAAGCTTCCCACAATAGGTTGGGTGAATTTTGGCCCATTCCTCCTGACAGAACTGGTGTAACTGAGTCATGTTTGTAGGCCTCCTTGCTCGCACATGCTTTTTCAGTTCTGCTCACACATTTTCTATAGGATTGAGGTCAGGGCTTTGTAATGGCCACTCCAATACCTTGACTTTGTTGTCCTTAAGCCATTTTGCCACAACTTTGGAAGTATGCTTGGGGTCATTGTCCATTTGGAAGACCCATTTGCGACCAAGCTTGAATTTCCTGACTGATGTCTTGAGGTGTTGCTTCAATATATCCACATAATTTTCCTTCCTCGTGATGTCATCTATTTTGTGAAGTGCACCAGTCCCTCCTGCAGCAAAGCACCCCCGCAACATGATGCTGCCACCCCCATGCTTCACGGTTGGGATGGTGTTCTTCAGCTTGCAAGCCTCCCCCTTTTTCTTCCAAACATAACGATGGTTATTATGGCCAAACAGTTCTATTTTTGTTTCATCAGACCAGAGGACATTTCTTCAAAAAGTGTGATTTTTATCCCCATGTGCAGTTGCAAAACGTAGTCTGGCTTTTTTATGGCAGTTTTGGAGCAGTGGCTTCTTCCTTGCTGAGCAGCCTTTCAGGTTATGTCGATATAGGACTCGTTTTACTGTGGATATAGATACTTTTGTACCTGTTTCCACCAGGATCTTCACAAGGTCCTTTGCTGTTGTTCTGGGATTGATTTGCACTTTTCACAACAAAGTACGTTCATCTCTAGGAGACAGAACACGTCTCCTTCCTGAGCGGTATGACGGCTGCGTGGTCCCATGGTGTTTATACTTCCGTACTATTGTTTGTATAGATGAATGTGGTACCTTCAGGCGTTTGGAAATTGCTCCCAAGGATAAACCAGAATGTTTTTCTGAGGTCTTGGCTGATTTCTTTTGATCTTCCAATGATGTCGAGCAAAGAGGCACTGAGTTTGAAGGTAGGCCTTGAAATACATCCACAGGTACACCTTCAATTGATTCAAATGATGTCAATTAGCCTACCAGAAGCTTCTAAAGCCATGACATCATTTTCTGGAATTTTCCAAGCTGTTTAAAGGCACAGTCAACTTAGTGTATGTAAACGTCTGACCCACTGGAATTGTGATATAGTGAATTATAATTTAATATGTCTGTAAACAATTGTTGCAGGAATTACTGTACAAAGTATGCACAAAGTAGATGTCCTAACCGACTTGAAATCTGTGGAGTTGTTAAAAAACGAGTTTTAATGACTTCAACCTAAGTGTATGTAAACTTCCTACTTCAACTGTATGTCATTGCATATGTCCCAAATGGCACCCTATTCCCTATATAGTGTTTTTCTTTTTAACAGAGACCTATAGGCTCTATGGGCTCTGGTTAAAAGTAGTGCACTATATAGGGAAGAGCTGCTCCATGTGTCTCAGAGGAGTTCTGTGCCAAGGGGGCCAGAGGAGCATGGTCTGTCCTGACCAATAATAACTGGCCTTTGTCTGACGCAGCGACAAACACACAAAGAACACAAGCAGAAGGAAGCCTGTTGAATGTTAAGGCAGCTGCATTGTGTTGGCCTCTTATATAAAGTGTAACTAGAATGTCAATGAGGAACCGGATGGAGGCTGGTCTTGGCTGCTTCAGTTCCTACTACAGACTTTGTAGGCTGTCCTCAAGACTGACTAACTGACATAGAGACTGACTGACTGACTGACTGGCTGGCTGCACTGACTGGCTGGCTGGCTGACTGCACTGACTGACTGGCTGACTGCACTGACTGCACTGACTGACTGACTGACTGACTGACTGACTGACTGACAGACTGACAGAGATACAGACTGACAGAGATACTGACTGATAGAGAGACTGACTGACTGACTGACTGACTGACTGACTGACTGACTGACTGACTGACAGAGATACAGACTGTCTGACTGACAGAGAGACTGACAGATAGATAGATAGATAGATAGATAGATAGATAGATAGATAGATAGATAGATAGATAGATAGATAGATAGATAGATAGATAGATAGATAGATAGATAGATAGATAGATAGATAGATAGATAGATAGATAGATAGATAGATAGATAGATAGATAGATAGATAGATAGATATAAACTTTATTGATCCCCGAGGGGAAATTTCTTCGTCAAGCAGCTACGAAACGTCTGGAGTGCAAAAAAAGCTAATTAAAGACATTGCATAGTATGAGTGGATGGCTGAATATGTACACTATACATTGTTACAGAGTGTTAGGTGAAAAACATTTTTGATACAAATATTGCAAGTTGATATAGATAAATAAGGAGTATTTGCATGGTTAACTACAATATAGGTCGATGGCAGAGAAATACTTAAATAGCTAAAAGTGTGTAAGTGATGGTAATAATAGTTTACTTAATATACAGACTGGTTAAATGAACAGGCAAGTGAATATTTTGCATGGTTAAATTAACTGTACAGGTAAATATACAGTTAAATGTACAGGTAAGTGAATATTTGCATGGTTAAATTAACTGTACAGGTAAATGACAGGAAGAGATACTTAAATAGCTAAATGTGTGTATGATATAATTTAGGGTAATAATAGTAATTCCCTTAAAATACAGTCCTTAGTGCGCAGGGTTTAATTACAGACAACTGCACTTATTGCACATTCAATTGTCACGGTCGTGAGGAAACAATGAGGCACTGAGCTGTAGTGCGAAGAAATTCCTTTTAATTAAACCGAAAGCACAAAAATAATAAAAGGAGAGACAGCGACCATGAACCGGCGTGAAACAAAACCAAAATGAAACACACACAGAAACCCACAAACACAGGTTGGAATGTTGAACATAAATAGGCTCCCAATTAGAGGCAATGCGGCGCAGAGTGAATGAGTGATTACAGACCAGAGTTACTCACGGATGGATGCATAATTGTTAAAAACTAGGTCCTAGCACCCCAACAGTTCCAGGTCTATGTTGCCGACGGCACGGCACCCCGGTGAGGCATTAAATAGTCTAATAGCCGCCGGCAGGAAGGACCTCCTGTAGCGCTCTCTGGTGGGATCAGTCTGTGACTGAAGGTGCTCCTCTGCGTCATAACCATAGCGTGCAGAGGGTGTGTGACGTTGTCCATGATGGCCAGCAGTTTGGCCAGGATACGTCTCTCCGCCACCTTCTCTAGAGTGTCAAGGCTCATCCCCAGAACAGAGCTAGCCTTCCTGATCAGCTTATTTACCCGAGCATCACCGGCTTTTATGTTGGCGCCCCAGCACCACTGACTGACAGAGAGAATGACTGACTGACTGACTGACAGAGACACTGACTGACAGAAAGACTGACTGACTGACTGACTGGCTGGCTGCACGGACGGACTGACTGACTGACTGACTGACTGACTGACTGGCTGACTGACTGCACTGACTGACTGACTGACTGACTGACTGACTGACTGACTGGCTGGCTGCACTGGCTGGCTGACTGCACTGACTGACTGGCTGACTGCACTGACTGCACTGACTGACTGACTGACTGACTGACTGACTGACTGACTGACTGACTGCACTGACTGACTGACTGACTGACTGGCTGGCTGACTGCACTGACTGACAGAGAGACAGACTGACTGACTGACTGGCAGAGAGACTGGCTGGCTGACTGGCTGAATGACTGACTGGCTGAATGACTGACTGAGAAACTGTACTGAGGAAACAAACAACAATACATTATGGATAACAGCCAACAAAGTGACTTAAAGAACTATCATGGTTGACAGTGACCCTCATGTTCAGTGGTCTATGTTGTCAACCTCACAAGCTGTGTTTGACTTTCCAACTCTAGATAAGACTGTATCAGAGAAACAATACCATGTTGTCACACACTTAAAACTGACCTTGAATTTCTCTCTCTCTGTATTTGTCCTTCTCTCTCTCTCTCTCTCTCCAGGTCTCCCCCGAGGCCCAGTCCAGGCAGTCTCCACTACTCTGATGAAGATGTCAGTACCAAGTACAACGATCTTATCCCTGCAGAGAACAGCAGCCTGACTGAGAAACCCTCTGAGATATCAGACTCACAGGTACAGTTACTGTAGACGACAGGTACAGTTACTGTAGACTACAGGTACAGTTACTGTAGACGACAGGTACAGTTACTGTAGACTACAGGTACAGTTACTGTAGACTACAAGTACAGTTACTGTAGACTACAGGTACAGTTACACAATACTATGTGAACCCAGGTCTAGCATGTAGAACAGTGAACCAGACTGGAAGGTGCTTTGAGAAGGTTCAACAGTGCTGTAAACCAATACATCATTCTAATTGGCTCCTTTGTGCACAGCTAACATGATGTCACATATGTAAGCACATCATATGACCAGGTCCAACAAAAACATTTAAAGATACATTTGTTCTATCTTACCAAAGAACCATAAGTCTAAGTGTGTGTGTGTGTGTGTGTGTGTGTGTGTGTGTGTGTGTGTGTGTGTGTGTGTGTGTGTGTGTGTGTGTGTGTGTGTGTGTGTGTGTGTGTGTGTGTGTGTGTGTGTGTGTGTGTGTGTGTGTGTGTGTGTGTGTGTGTGTGTGTGTGTGTGTGTGTGTGTGTGTGTGTGGCAGCCGTATTAATGGTCTATTAGCTAGACAGATGTTGTAGTTTGTGGCTCCCGGGAGAGACAGCAGTGTTTATTCAGAGACAGCAGTGTTTATTCAGAGACAGCAGTGTTTATTCAGAGACAGCAGTGTTTATTCAGAGACAGCAGTGTTTATTCAGAGACAGCAGTGTTTATTTAGAGACAGCATCAGAGACAGCAGTGTTTATTCAGAGACAGCAGTGTTTATTCAGAGACAGCAGTGTTTATTCAGAGACAGCAGTGTTTATTCAGAGACAGCAGTGTTTATTCAGAGACAGCAGTGTTTATTCAGAGACAGCAGTGTTTATTCAGAGACAGCAGTGTTCAGAGACAGCAATGAAATGTTATCAAACACATGGAAACCATTCCACTCATTCCGCTCCAGCCATTACCATGAGCCCCTCCAGCCATTACCATGACCCCCTCCAGTCATTACCATGAGCCCCTCCAGCCATTACCATGAGCCCCTCCAGACATTACCCTGAGCCCCTCCAGACATTACCATAGTAGCAGGTCCTGCTGTCTGTCACCTGTGTGTTAGCAGCTGGGAGAGGATCCCAGATAGTAGCAAGTCCTGCTGTCTGTCACCTGTGTGTTAGCAGCTGGGAGAGAGATCCCAGATAGTAGCAGGTCCTACTGTCTGTCACCTGTGTGTTAGCTGCTGGGAGAGAGATCCCATATAGTAGCAGGTCCTACTGTCTGTCACCTGTGTGTTAGCAGCTGGGAGAGAGATCCCAGATAGTAGCAGGTCCTACTGTCTGTCACCTGTGTGTTAGCTGCTGGGAGAGAGATCCCAGATAGTAGCAGGTCCTACTGTCTGTCACCTGTGTGTTAGCTGCTGGGAGAGAGATCCCAGATAGTAGTAGTCTTGAGTTTTCTTAGTTAGATGAAGACCATTATTACTTGTTTATAATCATGCCCTTTAGACCTGTAGAATAAAGCTGTTAGTAAATCAGCTTAACAATAAATCCTCAAATCCTCATTTCTATAGGTTATCATAGGATGTCTTAATGTTCTTATTGTGTGTTTGCTTTGAGATATCTACACCCACCGAGGGCTGACACCTCATCTGAAACGGTGTTTGGTTTAGCTAGGATCTACACCCACCGAGGTCTGACACCTTATCTGAAACTGTGTTTGGTTTAGCTAGGATCTACACCCACCGAGGTCTGACACCTCATCTGAAACTGTGTTTGGTTTAGCTAGGATCTACACCCACCGAGGTCTGACACCTCATCTGAAACTGTGTTTGGTTTAGCTAGGATCTACACCCACCGAGGTCTGACACCTCATCTGAAACTGTGTTTGGTTTAGCTAGGATCTACACCCACCGAGGTCTGACACCTCATCTGAAACTGTGTTTGGTTTAGCTAGGATCTACACCCACCGAGGTCTGACACCTCATCTGAAACTGTGTTTGGTTTAGCTAGGATCTACACCCACCGAGGTCTGACACCTCATCTGAAACTGTGTTTGGTTTAGCTAGGATCTACACCCACCGAGGTCTGACACCTTATCTGAAACTGTGTTTGGTTTAGCTAGGATCTACACCCACCGAGGTCTGACACCTTATCTGAAACTGTGTTTGGTTTAGCTAGGATCTACACCCACCGAGGTCTGACACCTTATCTGAAACGGTGTTTGGTTTAGCTAGGATCTACACCCACCGAGGTGTGACACCTCATCTGAAACGGTGTTTGGTTTAGCTAGGATCTACACCCACCGAGGTCTGACACCTCATCTGAAACGGTGTTTGGTTTAGCTAGGATCTACACCCACCGAGGTCTGACACCTCATCTGAAACGGTGTTTGGTTTAGCTAGGATCTACACCCACCGAGGTCTGACACCTCATCTGAAACTGTGTTTGGTTTAGCTAGGATCTACACCCACCGAGGTCTGACACCTCATCTGAAACGGTGTTTGGTTTAGCTAGGATCTACACCCACCGAGGTCTGACACCTCATCTGAAACGGTGTTTGGTTTAGCTAGGATCTACACCCACCGAGGTCTGACACCTCATCTGAAACGGTGTTTGGTTTAGCTAGGATCTAAACCTCTCATTCCTCAACTAAAACCACTATTCCATTTTGTCCGACCCCAGGGCACCGACAGCGAGTACGAGGTGGATCAGAACCGGGGCGGGCAGCAGAAGACCCACTCCTTCGTCAACCACTACATCAGTGACCCCACCTACTATAACTCCTGGCGCCGCCAGCAGAAGGGCGTCTCCCGCCCCCCGGCCTACGGATACGCCCAGACGGAGCCACTGCACCCCCACCCCCTGGCCGAACAGGACCCCATCCAGCCCACCACTACCACCACTCCAAGACACCCTCCACCCCTGCCCCCACTACCCCCCCTGCTGCCCCGGGCCCTCTCCCCATTCCCTCAGTCCCAGGGCCTCCAGGGGCTCCATAGCCAAGGGGGTATCATCCAGGGTCTGCCACCCCAGGGTCAGGGCACACTATTCAGGCCGAAGGGCAGCCGGACTCCCACTCCCTCGCTGCTGTCCTGTTCTGTGTCTGAACACCCCAGCCAGCACGGGACCCTCCTGTACAGCAGTAGGCCTCCAAGCAGCCTGGGCTGTTCCTCCATGCAGAAGCCTCCTACCACGGGCTTCTCCTCTTTCGTTTGACCCATGTTTAACACACTGCTCCCAATAGAAACAGACATCCCAGAGGTCTCTTTAATCATTCACACTACAGTGCCGACCCTGAGCTGTACTGGGCTGGCTAGACCTCATTCACACTATAGGGCCGACCCTGAGCCGTATTGGGCTGGCTAGACCTCATTCACACTACAGGGCCGACCCTGAGCCGTACTGGGCTGGCTAGACCTCATTCACACTATAGGGCCGACCCTGAGCCATACTGGGTTGGCTAGACCTCATTCACACTATAGGGCTGACCCTGTGCCGTACTGGGCTGGCTAGACCTCATTCACACTATAGGGCCGACCCTGAGCCGTACTGGGCTGGCTAGACCTCATTCACACTATAGGGCCGACCATGAGCCGTACTGGGCTGGCTAGACCTCATTCACACTATAGGGCTGACCCTGTGCCGTACTGGGCTGGCTAGACCTCATTCACACTATAGGGCCGACCCTGAGCCGTATTGGGCTGGCTAGACCTCGTTCACACTACAGGGCCGACCCTGAGCCGTACTGGGCTGGCTAGACCTCATTCACACTATAGGGCTGACCCTGTGCCGTACTGGGCTGGCTAGACCTCATTCACACTATAGGGCCGACCCTGAGCCGTACTGGGCTGGCTAGACCTCATTCACACTATAGGGCCGACCCTGAGCTGTACTGGGCTGGCTAGACCTCATTCATACTATAGGGCCGACCCTGAGCCGTACTGGGCTGGCTAGACCTCATTCACACTATAGGGCCGACCCTGAGCCGTACTGGGCTGGCTAGACCTCATTCATACTACAGGGCCGACCCTGAGCTGTACTGGGCTGGCTAGACCTCATTCACACTATAGGGCCGACCCTGAGCCGTACTGGGCTGGCTAGACCTCATTCACACTATAGGGCCGACCCTGAGCCGTACTGGGCTGGCTAGACCTCATTCATACTATAGGGCCGACCCTGAACCGTACTGGGCTGGCTAGACCTCATTCACACTATAGGGCCGACCCTGAGCTGTACTGGGCTGGCTAGACCTCATTCATACTATAGGGCCGACCCTGAGCTGTACTGGGCTGGCTAGACCTCATTCACACTATAGGGCCGACCCTGAGCTGTACTGGGCTGGCTAGACCTCATTCATACTATAGGGCCGACCCTGAGCTGTACTGGGCTGGCTAGACCTCATTCACACTATAGGGCCGACCCTGAGCTGTACTGGGCTGGCTAGACCTCATTCACACTATAGGGCCGACCCTGAGCCGTACTGGGCTGGCTAGACCTCATTCACACTATAGGGCCGACCCTGAGCCGTACTGGGCTGGCTAGACCTCATTCATACTACAGGGCCGACCCTGAGCTGTACTGGGCTGGCTAGACCTCATTCACACTATAGGGCCGACCCTGAGCCGTACTGGGCTGGCTAGACCTCATTCACACTATAGGGCCGACCCTGAACCGTACTGGGCTGGCTAGACCTCATTCATACTACAGGGCCGACCCTGAGCTGTACTGGGCTGGCTAGACCTCATTCACACTATAGGGCCGACCCTGAGCCGTACTGGGCTGGCTAGACCTCATTCACACTATAGGGCCGACCCTGAGCCGTACTGGGCTGGCTAGACCTCATTCATACTATAGGGCCGACCCTGAGCTGTACTGGGCTGGCTAGACCTCATTCACACTATAGGGCCGACCCTGAGCCGTACTGGGCTGGCTAGACCTCATTCATACTATAGGGCCGACCCTGAGCCGTACTGGGCTGGCTAGACCTCATTCATACTATAGGGCTGACCCTGACTCATAGTGAAAAGGGATTATTTTGTTGTAGTTTGTTTTACTTGCGTCCTTTTTTTTATGCTTGTTTCTTATTGACCACGATTCTTAAAGGTGTTCTCTCAATATTATAGTAAACATTGCAGGCATCTTGGATAGTATTTTCACTCTGTGTGTGTGTGTGTGTGTGTGTGTGTGTGTGTGTGTGTGTGTGTGTGTGTGTGTGTGTGTGTGTGTGTGTGTGTGTGTGTGTGTGTGTGTGTGTGTGTGTGTGTGTGTATGCTGTTGAGAGAGAGAGAGAGATTTCTGAAAAAAGGCCAATCATTCAGAATGTTCATGTTGCTTGACATATGAATAATAATATGTTACAACGTGACACGACACGCAGACAAGGAGATGGTATTTAAAGTGCAGCCTGTATGAACAAGAGAACAGAGGCTTAACCATTGGACTATGAACTATGGCTTACAGAAAATGACAGAAAATACCATTCATGTGGCCTAGAAATATGAACCAAGGAGACAACTGTGACGAATGGCATTTGGTACCACGACTCTCAATCAGCTACAACGGCTTCAACACCTCTGATGTTCTTCTCACTTAGACCCAAAACATTGTTGCTATTGCATATGTACGTATGGGATATGTATGTCTTCATTTTGTTGACCAGATCTTTTTTTCTCGATGGTATCTATCAATCATCTAAAATGCATAAAATGTTCAGACCACCACCACTTCTGTAATGGTAATGTTATCAATCACATTAAAAAGCATTGCGTAATGTTATCAATCACATTAAAAAGCATTGCGTAATGTTATCAATCACATTAAAAAGCATTGCGTAATGTTATCAATCACATTAAGAAAGCATTGCGTAATGTTATAAATCACATTAAGAAAGCATTGTGGGACCTTTATATCAGTGTGGTGGATGTATTGGTTGCTTTACTCTGCAGTCTGAGTGCTTCAGATGATGGAGTCTACTTAAAACAAAAGGCAGCCAACGGAGAGAGACGTTTCCATGCATAGTCTTTCAGTACTAAATCAAAACTGCTCTGTTTCAGTAATGAAATCACTATTCAGTATTTATTTAACTAGGTAAGTCAGTTAAGAACAAATTCATATTCACAATGACCGCCTACCCCAGCCAAACCTATGGGACTCCCAATCACAGCCGGTTGTGATACAGTCTGGATTCGAACCAGGTTGTCTGTAGTGACGCCTCTAGCACTGAGATACAGTGTCTTACACCACTGCGCCACTTGGGAGTATATCATCCATAGCTTACTATTTCAGGACTGTCATTTCACTTCTTGACACTCCTGTCATTTGCCAAAGACACGGAATACAAGGAGTGGAATGTAATATCTGAACAGAGACGGTGACCAGACTAGTTTTTAAATCACATTGTATTGGTCACATACACTTGTTTAGCAGATGTTATTGCGGGTGTAGAAATGCTTGTAGGGCAGCCGTGCTTCAAGCTCCTACAGTAAACCCCTGAGTTACAGTCTTACCATGTGAATCTCCCCACACCTTGCAGGTGGTGCGTTAGGTAAACACATGACATATGACCTGTCTATGTGTCAGACAGCAGGATTTTCTTCTGTGAGTTGACATATAGCGGATGTTTCCAGGGATCTATCAATACAACACAGACTAGCTCTAGATGGACATTTCTTATTTTTATGAATGACTGCATCATTCGTGTTTATAGAATAGTTACAATGTGTCACCAGGGGTTGCTGATTATCTTCTTGTCGTTACCATGGTTACACACACAGCAACAGTGTTGCATGGTTTAGCAGTAGATAACACTGTTGATTTATATATGCCTATGTCACTAAGGATCCTTATGAGAGGTTGTGTCATGAAAAGTGACTTTCCTATACATTTAGCCTATAATGAAGGACTACAAGGTGACTGTCATTTAGCCTACAATGAAGGACTACAAGGTGACTGTCATTTAGCCTATAATGAAGGACTACAAGGTGACTGTCATTTAGCCTACAATGAAGGACTACAAGGTGACTGTCATTTAGCCTACAATGAAGGACTACAAGGTGACTGTCATTTAGCCTACAATGAAGGACTACAAGGTGACTGTCATTTAGCCTATAATGAAGGACTACAAGGTGACTGTCATTTAGCCTACAATGAAGGACTACAAGGTGACTGTCATTTAGCCTACAATGAAGGACTACAAGGTGACTGTCATTTAGCCTATAATGAAGGACTACAAGGTGACTGTCATTTAGCCTATAATGAAGGACTACAAGGTGACTGTCATTTAGCCTACAATGAAGGACTACAAGGTGACTGTCATTTGGAGATTCACCGAACATGTCTGATATGTCTGCTTACAGCTACAGTAGATTCTTCTGCAACTGCATAATGTTGAATGTTGTTTTTTTTAACACTTTACAATATAATTTAGGCTTAATTCCACATATACATGCAGATAAATACCAACATTTGTTGTATTATAATTTTCATTTTGACCAGAGGTAATTATTATGGGACATTTGTAAGTGGATGGAAACCATTGGAAGCAGGCACCAGATCACATTCAAGGTCCATAAGGATACTAATATCACCTGTGTTGTTGTGTGATGAAACTCACTGTACACATCATAACCACATGATCATGGTACTATTGCAACAATAAATTATTTTATTTTCAAAAAAATGTTTTCTTGAATGCCTCATTATAAGCCATGAAAGAGAAATAGACCACATCCTGTTGAATTCTCCTGCAGTTTATTGAGTTTCTGCCTGAAGGGTCAGGTTCATAGGTCTCTAGCAGATATCAATATCAAGGCACTCACTAAAGTTAAACAATCAATAATATGTTGAAGTCTGAATAACAACTTCTCCATTTTTAAGTTGCTAGGCAACGCTACTGACAGAACCACATCCTCCTTCACATAGGACTCTGTCAGAGCCATAACGATGACTGATACGAGATCCTCATAAGCAGATAGCTGACGTGATTCTTCCCAGACACAGAGATAGAGACACAACAGAGACAGACCCAGCAGAGACAGAGACACAAGAGACAGACCCAGCAAAGACAGAGACCCAGCAGAGACAGAGATCCAGCAGAGACCCGACAGAGACACAACAGAGACAGAGACACAGCAGAGACAGAGACACAGCAGAGACAGACAGACAGACCCAACAGAGGCACAACAGAGACACAGCAGAGACAGAGACCCAGCAGAGACAGCGACAGAGACACAAGAGACAGACCCAGCAGAGACCGAGACAGAGACACAAAAGACAGACCCAGCAGAGACAAAGACACAAGAGACAGAGACAGACCCAGCAGAGAAAGAGAAAGAGAACCGACAGAGACAGAGACACAACAGAGACAGAGACAGACCCAGCAGAGACAGACCCAGCAGAGACCGAGACCGACCCGACAGAAACAGACCCAGCAGAGACAGAGACACAGCAGAGACTGCAGAGACAGAGACAGAGAGACAGCAGAGACAGAGACAGACCCAGCAGAGACAGACCCAGCAGAGACAGACAGACACAACAGAGACAGACCCAGCAGAGACAGAGACAGACCCAGCAGAGAGACAGAGACAGAGACAGACCCGACAGAGACAGACCCAGCAGAGACAGAGACAGATCCAACAGAGACAGACCCAGCAGACAGAGACAGATCCAACAGAGACAGACCCAGCAGACAGAGACAGACCCAACAGAGACAGACCCAGCAGAGACAGAGACAGACCCAGCAGAGAGACAGAGACAGAGAGACAGCAGAGACAGAGACAGACCCAGCAGAGACAGACCCAGCAGAGACAGACAGACACAACAGAGACAGACCCAGCAGAGACAGAGACAGACCCAGCAGAGAGACAGAGACAGAGACAGACCCGACAGAGACAGACCCAGCAGAGACAGAGACAGATCCAACAGAGACAGACCCAGCAGACAGAGACAGATCCAACAGAGACAGACCCAGCAGACAGAGACAGACCCAACAGAGACAGACCCAGCAGAGACAGAGACAGACCCAGCAGAGAGACAGAGACACAGCAGAGACAGAGACAGAGACAGACCCGACAGAGACAGACCCAGCAGAGACAGAGACAGAGACAGACCCGACAGAGACAGACCCAGCAGAGACAGAGACAGATCCAACAGAGACAGACCCAGCAGACAGAGACAGATCCAACAGAGACAGAGACAGACCCAGCAGAGACAGAGACAGACCCAGCAGAGAGACAGAGACACAGCAGAGACAGACACACCAGAGACAGAGAGACAGAGACAGACACAGCAGAGACTGACACAGCAGAGACAGCGACAGAGACACAGCAGAGACAGAGACAGACCCGACAGAGACAGAGACAGACCCGACAGAGACAGACCCAACAGAGAGACAGAGACACAGCAGAGACAGACACAGCAGAGACAGAGACAGACCCAACAGAGAGACAGAGACACAGCAGAGACAGACACAGCAGAGACAGAGAGACAGCAAAGACAGACACAGCAGAGACTGACACAGCAGAGACAGAGACACAGCAGAGACACAGCCGAGACAGACACAGCAGAGACAGAGACAGACACAGAGAGACAACGAAAAGAGAGGCCCGGTCTTCAATCCAGTATAAGCTCCAGAAGCCCTCCTATGATGGCAGTAACACAGAGAGACGGATCCTTGGCAAATCGTTAATGCAACCACAACCCCAAACAGAGCACTGCAGTTGTCTAGAGATTCTCATTAAGATCCAACTCATAGGGCCTGGATCCGGATGAAGAGAGAGAGGAGGGTGAGGGAGAGAGAGAGAGAGAGAGAGAGAGAGAGAGAGAGAGAGAGAGAGAGAGAGAGAGAGAGAGAGAGAGAGAGAGAGAGAATACACTGGGAACAGCCAACAAGAAAAGGAAATGGATATAAAATTAAAATACAGTCCTTCATGCTGTTCATTTCATCACAGAAAGAACAGGAGGGAGGAGAAAGAGAGATGGGGATCCGGGGATTTACAGTAAAGAGAGGGGGGGATAAGAGGATCCGGGGGATTTACAGTAAAGAGAGAGGGGGATAAGGGGATCCGGGGGATTTACAGTAAAGAGAGAGGGGGATAAGAGGATCCGGGGGATTTACAGTAAAGAGAGAGGGGGATAAGAGGATCCGGGGGATTTACAGTAAAGAGAGAGGGGGATAAGAGGATCCGGGGGATTTACAGTGAAGAGAGAGGGGGATAAGAGGATCCGGGGGATTTACAGTAAAGAGAGGGGGATAAGAGGATCCGGGGGATTTACAGTAAAGAGAGGGGGATAAGAGGATCCGGGGGATTTACAGTAAAGAGAGAGGGATAAGAGGATCCGGGGGATTTACAGTGAAGAGAGAGGGGGATAAGAGGATCCGGGGGATTTACAGTAAAGAGAGGGGGATAAGAGGATCCGGGGGATTTACAGTCAAGAGAGGGGGATAAGAGGATCCGGGGGATTTACAGTAAAGAGAGAGGGATAAGAGGATCCGGGGGATTTACAGTAAAGAGAGAGGGATAAGAGGATCCGGGGGATTTACAGTAAAGAGAGAGGGATAAGAGGATCCGGGGGATTTACAGTAAAAAGAGAGGGGGATAAGAGGATCCAGGGGGATTTACAGTAAAGAGAAAGGGGGATAAGAGGATCCGGGGGATTTACAGTAAAGAGAGAGGGGGATAAGAGGATCCGGGGGATTTACAGTAAAGAGAGAGGGGGATAAGAGGATCTCGGGGGATTTACAGTAAAGAGAGAGGGGGATAGTTCATCACGCATCTTTTAGAGAAATGTAATTTAATTGTTCCGAAAAAGTGTTTTGTTAAATTATACTATGGATAGAGATTATGAATTGGTTCACTGTCTGTTCTTAGTGACTTGAACATTTGCTTATTCTAGTGTAATCATCTATCACTCAACAGCAGCCTTGCCAATCAGAGTAATAGAGGGGGCTGATTCTGTATAACTATATAATCTAATGGCCATATGATCACAAACATTGTTAGGCCAGGTGTAGGATGGTTGTTAGGCCAGGTGTAGGATGGTTATTCTAACCTGGGTTGTTAGGCCAGGTGTAGGATGGTTATTCTAACCTGGGTTGTTAGGCCAGGTGTAGGATGCTTGTTAGACCAGGTGTAGGATGGTTATTCTAACCTGGGTTGTTAGGCCAGGTGTAGGATGGTTGTTAGACCAGGTGTAGGATGGTTATTCTAACCTGGGTTGTTAGGCCAGGTGTAGGATGGTTGTTAGACCAGGTGTAGGATGGTTATTCTAACCTGGGTTGTTAGGCCAGGTGTAGGATGGTTGTTAGACCAGGTGTAGGATGGTTATTCTAGGGTTGTTAGGCCAAAACTCAACCCGCAGAATGAATGCCTAACAAATGGCAGAAGATCTGCAGATTGACCTTAAAACGTTGAGGACCAGATGGTTCTGATTAAGGTTGAATATTTTCCATAAAATCTACCAATTTTGCAAGAAAATTGCAAGCCCCTCCCAAGCCTCCCGGGTATTCCCGTTCAAACCCAAAATGCTATTTAAAAGCATATACAGTTGAAGTCGGAAGTTTACATACACCTTAGCCAAATACATTTAAACTCAGTTTTCCACAATTCCTGACATTATTACCCCAAATTATATCATACACACATCTATTTAATCCTAGTAAAAATTCCCTGTTTTAGGTCAGTTAGGATCACCACTTTATTTTAAGAATGTGAAATGTCAGAATAATAGTAGAGAGAATGATTTATTTCAGCCTTTATTTCTTTCATCACATTCCCAGTGGGTCAGAAGTTTACATACTATTGTTTGTACAGATGAATGTGGTACCTTCAGGCGTTTGGAAATTGCTCCCAAGGATGAACCAGACTTGTGGTCTACAAATTTTTTTCTGAGGTCTTGGCTGATTTCTTTTGATTTTCCCATGATTTCAAGCAAAGAGGCACTGAGTTTGAAGGTAGGCCTTGAAATACATCCACAGGTGCACCTCCAATTGACTCAAATTATGTCAGAAGCTTCTAAAGCCATGACATAATTTTCTAGAATTTTCCAAGCTGTTTAAAGGCACAGTCAACTTAGTGTATGTAAACCATTTTTGGAAGAATTACTTGTGTCATGCACAAAGTAGATTTCCTAACCGACTTACCAAAACTATAGTTTGTTAACATGAAATCTGTGGAGTGGTTGAACAATGAGTTTTAAGGACTTCAAGCTAAGTGTATGTAAACTTCTGACTTCAACTGTAACAGCAAAAAGAGTCTGGTGTAATTATACCTAATTTAGTTGATGTAGCCTAGTTTTAATGTAGGCCTATGAAGCACTGTTGGCCGACCGGTAAATATTATGTGGTTATTATTACAGCCTAGTGAAAATGACATTAATTTTAGCCTACCTTTGAATTAAAGATATTAGCCAGCTTGTTAGGCCCTTTTCTCTCCCCTTGCACCTGGCTATCAGGGGAATTTGGAAAGGTTGTGGCAGTTTTTACATTATGTTAACCCATTGTGGCACATCCGATGCTGCAGAAGCATAGATTCAGCTCAACGGATAGCACCCCGGTTGATCACTCCCCGCAAATCTGACTAGTCAAGCCCATGCTCTCTTGCATGAGACTCTGTATGAGAATTTGAAAAAGTCACTTTTTGCTAAGAAGTTCTGATATCCGCCATATTTTCCCTTAAGACATGTCCCCCACTTTGAAACTAAAACAAAGTCAAGTCATAGGGATACAGATCAGACAGAGATCCCAAATAGTTGGTTTCTTGGTTAAAAAAACAACGATTTCGGCTAAAGGCGTCCGTATGCCTCCTAGCCGAAAAACAGTTCGGAAGAGTTTGTGTATATATTATGATGGTATTTTTTGACGTTTTTGTTGGTTTTTCGACTTCGGTGAGGTTTTTTTCAGCTGTTTGGGCACACAAAACATTTCTGGAGGCAAACCGAAGTTCTATGCCCCTTTGTCGACGATTAGTCAACAGTAGGGATTCTTTAATAAAGTATTTGTTGTCATTCAACGAGAGAAGACTCGTTTTCGTGCACATTTATTCATTGAGAAATACTGCACCAAACATCTTATCTAGATGTAAAATTGCTCGACTAAAATCTCCTCTGTAAAAATGTCAAAATTAATGACAGATTTCTTGAGTTATCTTAGATTAATTCTGAATATTTTGAGGAAGTGTATACTGGCTACAGCGTCTCAAAATGGACAAACAGTACTATTGCCTCATTTTTTAAGCGAAGCACACTCGTTAGGCGAACTGAAGCATGTTGACGCCTTAAGCCGTCCGGCCTCACACACACCAGAACCTTCCTCTGTTCATCCTCTATTTAAAGGCTGTTATCACCCCGTTGAGAGGAGCTCTTTTCCATAGGCTACAAATATGTACCTCTCACACCAGAGTCGAACCAAATGTAAAACTCGGTCCCTCTGGGTGACAGAGATACACCCTGTTTTAATGAATTTGTCACCAACTATGTTGATAGAGTGCACTTTCCCCTCAACAACTCATAATGGTCAGTCAAATCTCCATGCCCCTTTGTTCTGTAAATCCTGCACCTATTGGAAATCATCTTGCCTCATGTGATTATAGGCCTATCTATCCCCTCCCTTAGCCGTAAGACATGTGTGAGATGTGGTACCCTTTGGCACACTTGAATTTGAATGTGACAATCATTCAGTGCCCGTCACTGCTTTGAAAATGCGCGGGCGGCCCATCCAGAGCCTTCTGTCGGTCTCAGTAATGTGGGAATATTCCAAATTCTAAAATACCCCCTCTATCGCTTTAAGACGCCATGCGGGAGGGGCGTGGTCAGACACACGAAAGGAGTGGGAACCCCATGAACGTTGCACCGGAGTACAGCAACCCCTGACAGAACCACAGGGGATGCAAAGACATCACAGCTGATATTTTACTCTGTAAAAGGACTTCGCTATCTTAATTTATTTTTTTTTAAATCCAAAAGACTTGGGAGTTTGGAAGAATCGATAGGATCTATACTCTCTACATTTTGCCTGGTCCCTTTGTGGAGCGGATCCTAGCCTACTACAAGACAAGCCAACATACACCGGTGTTGTGTGATGAACGCGCCCTTGTCTTGAACCTGGGGACCCGCTGAAACTGTCACGAGGATCAACGCCTTGTGAATGGGATGCTTTTCACGGTGAGTTCTGCTTGGCCTATGCATGCGCTTTAAATGACATGTTATTGTTTTAACTTAATAATTGATATTTTATTCCTTCCTTCACAGTGCATGCAGCTTACAAACAAACCACGGGCTGTGAATATTGGGAGTGGAGCCGCTTTTGTTATCATCAACCAGGATACTTATTGTTCCCCGGTCAGTGATCCTCTGCCGTATTCAAACTGGGCTAAACTAGTGTCATTTCATGATTCTCTTTTTAACAACTTAATTGGGATACTTACCCCTTTCTATGGAGTGTAGCATATTCCTCGCATACAAAAAAGAACAGACCATTGCAACACGCAGTGGTTTTGGACGCTGCCGGGTGCCTGTTTATTGAATACAACTATGTTGCAAAAATGACCGCAGCCAGTAGATATAGGATCGTGTTACTTTGTCTTTTTCTGTACCTGGGTTCATGATAATTTGCTGTGTGTCTTGAAATCAGTAGAATATTACGTTGTATTAGGTTCTCTGTTTGAATTATGTTTTCAGTGGACTTTATATTTGACTGATATTAATTTAGAAGTTATGTACCTAAAGGAAATATGGCGCGACTCACTTTTTATGTCAAAATGAACAGCGTCTGTTGTATTGAAGGCAGTGGGGCTGTAGCTTCTGTAGAGGTTGTCTAGACTAGGGAAACATGATGACCACAGTCTATGATGATGGTGATATCTTTTCAGTTGGACCCTGTCCCCAAAAAACGTAATCGTTGATAGCCTAACCACTAATTGGTTGCACCAGAGCACTTTCTTAAAGAACATGCATTAGAGAGAATGGGAGAAAATGCATTTTTGCTAACTCACCTTAGATAGTGGAACTGCTGGTGACAGAATGGACAAACTGATAAATCAAACGTTTTAATTGTCATAAGTCCAAAACTGTGCAGAAATGCACGGTACACTGGTCCATGTCCATCCCATTCTCCCAACCCATTACCCTCCCTGCCAGTCTGTGTCACTGGGTATGGCTGTCAGTGTCATGGCATCAGATGAGCTCATTGGCTGGAAGTCCTCTACTGTTTGTGTCCCAAATGGCACCATATTCACTATACAGTGCACTACTTTTGACCAGGGCCCATAGGGACATATAGAGAATAGGGAGTCATTTGGGACGCTCATTTCCCCCTGTCATAATGGACCATGGCGTTGTAATTAATAGGGCAATCTCATTGGACACATTTAGGTAGTAGCCTACCCCCAGTTTCACTCAGGTTTCTTCCATTTTGTTGAATCAAGAATATTGGCAGATAAATCAAATGTTTTAATTGTCATTAAATGAATGGATCTTTTAATTTGTATGAGTCTGTGTTCCTCTGATAGCTGTGAACCGGTGTCTTCTGTCTTTCACCATGTACTGTGTTGTGGGGGAAGGCCATGTCTTTCATCATGTACTGTGGTGTGGGGGAAGGCCATGTCTTTCACCATGTACTGTGGTGTGGGGGAAGGCCATGTCTTTCACCATGTACTGTGTTGTGGGGGAAGGCCATGTCTTTCATCATGTACTGTGGTGTGGGGGAAGGCCATGTCTTTCACCATGTACTGTGGTGTGGGGGAAGGCCATGTCTTTCGTCATGTACTGTGGTGTGGGGGAAGGCCATGTCTTTCGTCATGTACTGTGGTGTGGGGGAAGGCCATGTCTTTCACCATGTACTGTGGTGTGGGGGAAGGCCATGTCTTTCACCATGTACTGTGGTGTGGGGGAAGGCCATGTCTTTCATCATGTACTGTGGTGTGGGGGAAGGCCATGTCTTTCGTCATGTACTGTGGTGTGGGGGAAGGCCATGTCTTTCGTCATGTACTGTGGTGTGGGGGAAGGCCATGTCTTTCGTCATGTACTGTGGTGTGGGGGAAGGCCATGTCTTTCATCATGTACTGTGGTGTGGGGGAAGGCCATGTCTTTCATCATGTACTGTGGTGTGGGGGAAGGCCATGTCTTTCATCATGTACTGTGGTGTGGGGGAAGGCCATGTCTTTCATCATGTACTGTGGTGTGGGGGAAGGCCATGTCTTTCATCATGTACTGTGGTGTGGGGGAAGGCCATGTCTTTCATCATGTACTGTGGTGTGGGGGAAGGCCATGTCTTTCATCATGTACTGTGGTGTGGGGGAAGGCCATGTCTTTCATCATGTACTGTGGTGTGGGGGAAGGCCATGTCTTTCATCATGTACTGTGGTGTGGGGGAAGGCCATGTCTTTCATCATGTACTGTGGTGTGGGGGAAGGCCATGTCTTTCATCATGTACTGTGGTGTGGGGGAAGGCCATGTCTTTCATCATGTACTGTGGTGTGGGGGAAGGCCATGTCTTTCATCATGTACTGTGGTGTGGGGGAAGGCCATGTCTTTCATCATGTACTGTGGTGTGGGGGAAGGCCATGTCTTTCATCATGTACTGTGGTGTGGGGGAAGGCCATGTCTTTCATCATGTACTGTGGTGTGGGGGAAGGCCATGTCTTTCATCATGTACTGTGGTGTGGGGGAAGGCCATGTCTTTCATCATGTACTGTGGTGTGGGGGAAGGCCATGTCTTTCATCATGTACTGTGGTGTGGGGGAAGGCCATGTCTTTCATCATGTACTGTGGTGTGGGGGAAGGCCATGTCTTTCATCATGTACTGTGGTGTGGGGGAAGGCCATGTCTTTCATCATGTACTGTGGTGTGGGGGAAGGCCATGTCTTTCATCATGTACTGTGGTGTGGGGGAAGGCCATGTCTTTCATCATGTACTGTGGTGTGGGGGAAGGCCATGTCTTTCATCATGTACTGTGGTGTGGGGGAAGGCCATGTCTTTCATCATGTACTGTGGTGTGGGGGAAGGCCATGTCTTTCATCATGTACTGTGGTGTGGGGGAAGGCCATGTCTTTCATCATGTACTGTGGTGTGGGGGGGGGGTAAGGCCATGTCTTTCATCGTGTTGGGGGTGGGGTAAGGCCATGTCTTTCATCATGTACTGTGGGGAGGGGGGGGGGGGGGTAAGGCCATGTCTTTCATCATGTGTTGGGGGGGGGTAAGGCCATGTCTTTCATCATGTGTTGGGGGGGGGTAAGGCCATGTCTTTCATCATGTACTGTGGGGAGGGGGGGGGGTAAGGCCATGTCTTTCATCATGTACTGTGGGGAGGGGGGGGGGTAAGGCCATGTCTTTCATCATGTATGTATGTATGTATGTATGTATGTATGTATGTATGTATGTATGTATGTATGTATGTATGTATGTATGTACTGTGGGGAGGGGGTGGGGTAAGGCCATGTCTTTCATCATGTACTGTGGGGAGGGGGTGGGGTAAGGCCATGTCTTTCATCATGTACTGTGGGGAGGGGGGGGGGGGGGGTAAGGCCATGTCTTTCATCATGTGTTGGGGGGGGGTAAGGCCATGTCTTTCATCATGTACTGTGGGGAGGGGGGGGGGTAAGGCCATGTCTTTCATCATGTACTGTGGGGAGGGGGGGGGTAAGGCCATGTCTTTCATCATGTACTGTGGGGAGGGGGGGGGTAAGGCCATGTCTTTCATCATGTATGTATGTATGTATGTATGTATGTATGTATGTATGTATGTATGTATGTATGGGGGATTGACATTCCAGGACATTCAAACATAAACTGTTATTTTCTCCAAGGAATTTCTCTGTGGACTGTGACTGTTAGCTGAATGATACTGAGTATGTGGTGAAGGGTTGTACCCTGTAGTTTGGTGAACTGATGCTGCGTTGCAAGTTCAACACTATTAGAAGTAGGTCTTTCAGCGACCATGGATGCTTTGAAGTTGGAATGAATCCATCTGTTTGATTTGTTTCCCTCCTCTGATCCTGACTGTTTAATGGGCCAACTGAAAAACTCTGCTGACAGGCTGCATCCTAACTGGCACCATATCCCCCATAGTGCACTGCTTTAGACTCTGGTAGGGATTAGAGTGCCGTTTGGGATGCAGACCAAACAGTCCTCGCTTGCTCTTGGCACAGTTCCAAAGGTCTCTAACTAACTAAGTAAGTAACTAGGTCTATGAATTGTGCACAGGAGCCAACCTTTGAGCTTTGGTTCATTAGTTCACTGCTGCACAGCAAACTTTATATAACCCCTGTTATGTTGCCCCAACATCTAAATTCCAAGGGGGTTTTGTGAGTCTCAAATGTCACTGTGAGAATACTGTTTGTTCCTGGAGCCCTTTTCTTTCAGGCCTGATCCAACATAATACTGTGTGTGTGTGAGAGAGAAGGGTTTGTGTTCACAAGCCAGAGGAAATGTTTATTCATCAACCCCCTGCTATATGGGGTCCTAGGGACGTCCGACATCAACCCCCTGCTATATGGGGTCCTCGGGACGTCCGACTCTGACGTCACTCCATTGCAGTTTAACTTTAAAATGTTTATGTTAATAGATATGGTTGGGTAAGGGTTATGTTAATAGATATGGTTGGGGTAAGGGTTATGTTAATAGATATGGTTGGAGTAAGGGTTATGTTAATAGATATGGTTGGGGTAAGGGTTATGTTAATAGATATGGTTGGGGTAAGGGTTATGTTAATAGATATGGTTGGGGTAAGGGTTATGTTAATAGATATGGTTGGGGTAAGGGTTATGTTAATAGATATGGTTGGGTAAGGGTTATGTTAATAGATATGGTTGGGGTAAGGGTTATGTTAATAGATATGGTTGGAGTAAGGGTTATGTTAATAGATATGGTTGGGGTAAGGGTTATGTTAATAGATATGGTTGGGGTAAGGGTTATGTTAATAGATATGGTTGGGGTAAGGGTTATGTTAATAGATATGGTTGGGGTAAGGGTTATGTTAATAGATATGGTTGGGGTAAGGGTTATGTTAATAGATATGGTTGGGGTAAGGGTTATGTTAATAGATATGGTTGGGGTAAGGGTTATGTTAATAGATATGGTTGGGGTAAGGGTTATGTTAATAGATATGGTTGGGGTAAGGGTTATGTTAATAGATATGGTTGGGGTAAGGGTTATGTTAATAGATATGGTTGGGGTAAGGGTTATGTTAATAGATATGGTTGGGATAAGGGTTATGTTAATAGATATGGTTGGGATAAGGGTTATGTTAATAGATATGGTTGGGGTAAGGGTTATGTTAATAGATATGGTTGGGGTAAGGGTTATGTTAATAGATATGGTTGGGGTAAGGGTTATGTTAATAGATATGGTTGGGGTAAGGGTTATGTTAATAGATATGGTTGGGGTAAGGGTTATGTTAATAGATATGGTTGGGGTAAGGGTTATGTTAATAGATATGGTTGGGGTAAGGGTTATGTTAATAGATATGGTTGGGGTAAGGGTTATGTTAATAGATATGGTTGGGGTAAGGGTTATGTTAATAGATATGGTTGGGGTAAGGGTTATGTTAATAGATATGGTTGGGGTAAGGGTTATGTTAATAGATATGGTTGGGGTAAGGGTTATGTTAACAGATGGGGTTAGGTAAGGGTTATGTTAATAGATGGGGTTGGGGTAAGGGTTATGTTAATAGATATGGTTGGGGTAAGGGTTATGTTAACAGATGGGGTTAGGTAAGGGTTATGTTAATAGATATGGTTGGGGTAAGGGTTATGTTAACAGATGGGGTTAAGTAAGGGTTATGTTAATAGATATGGTTGGGGTAAGGGTTCCAGCTAGTTAGCAACTTCCTTCACACAGAGACATAAAGATGGTATCCACGAGTTAATCTGAAGTAAAAACCTGTCCCCATGTTCCTCAATGGAAAGACTGTGTACATGATGGGATAATAGTCCAATAAAAAGCATGATCTGGAGCACCCCCAGAGAACATGATCTGGAGCACCCCCAGAGAACATGATCTGGAGCACCCCCAGAGAACATGATCTGGAGCACCCCCAGAGAACATGATCTGGAGCACCCCCAGAGAACATGATCTGGAGCACCCCCAGAGAACATGATCTGGAGCACCCCCAGAGAACATGATCTGGAGCACCCCCAGAGAACATGATCTGGAGCACCCCCAGAGAACATGATCTGGAGCACCCCCAGAGAACATGATTTAGTGTAGAGGCTACATTTATACCTATACTACACTATGGTGATATTTTATATATGAATGCTTCCACTCAGTGTTTGAGATCAATTGATTCCCTTTATCATGGAGCATTGAGACTTATTTTAAACTGCAAAACCCTACGCACCATTGCACTTCATATACCAGGGTTGGCTGGCCTTCTCTAGTCACTTGTAGGCTCAGCCACTGGTATACTTTTGTTTACAAAGCCATTTTGGGTGTACTACCATTTTGTCAGGCCATTTTTATTCTTCAGAATTGTGGAGGGTACTCCCTTCATTTGCAGGACGTTATCCTGCTAACTGCTCCAAATGTCCAAACTGAATTTGGTAAAAGGGTTTTTATGTACTCTGCGCCATCGGCTTGGAACGCCTTACAACATACTGTTAAACTGGAAGAACTTGGTCCCGATTGGTGTTTTTAAATCATTTCTGAAGGATTTTGAGGCTGATTCCTTGATCTGTCAATGTTTTAAATGTTCTGTGATTATGTTATGCTCCTGTGGTTTTTATTAGATTATTTGTAGTTCCTCATGTTGTCTGTCTGTAATGGTGTAATGACTTGGTGCAGCCTATCTGTCTGTAATGGTGTAATGACTTGGTGCAGCCTATCTTGGCCAGGACGCTCTTGAAAAAGAGACCGGTGCTCTGCGCGGGGCATTCGTTACACCCGTAACTATACACTCCTCTGCTCTCCCTCGTAACTATACACTCCTCTGCTCTCCCTCGAAACTATACAGTCCTCTGCTCTCCCTCGTAACTATACACTCCTCTGCTCTCCCTCGAAACTATACAGTCCTCTGCTCTCCCTCGTAACTATACAGTCCTCTGCTCTCCCTCGTAACTATACAGTCCTCTGCTCTCCCTCGTAACTATACAGTCCTCTGCTCTCCCTCGTAACTATACAGTCCTCTGCTCTCCCTCGTAACTATACAGTCCTCTGCTCTCCCTCGTAACTATACAGTCTCTCGTAACTATACAGTCTCTCGTAACTATACAGTCCCTCGTAACTATACAGTCCTCTGCTCTCTCTCGTAACTATACAGTCCTCTGCTCTCTCTCGTAACTATACAGTCCTCTGCTCTCTCTGAACAGATGAGTAATCAACATGCTGATGCATCTAAAGCACAGGTAACAGTGAAAGGTCTGGAAGCATACAGGCAGAGGCACTCACAGTACAGTTTAGAAGTACAGTGCCACGTAATTAAAACCATATTTATGCTGGTTAGTTTAGATTAGTGTGTGTTTATTTGGTTACAGTATGGATTGGGGTGTGTGTGTGTGTGTGTGTGTCAGAGTTAATTTCTGTTGAGATGGGAGGCCGCTACTCCCCTGCCCTTCCTGTGGACTCGTCTCACACACACACACTCCCCTGTACGGTGTGCGTCAGTAGTAATTGCCATTTTGAGATAACTGATGACAACTAACTTCTCTCTAGTGTAATTAGGAACATTCCTTTATCGCTGTGCAGTGCAATTCAGAACACAGTTCAACAGCCATAGATGTGTTCCTTAGATGTTCACCAATTAGTCCAACCAATGAGGTCAAGTCCTTGGTCCAGCTGGTGAAGTGGAAGGCCAAGCCTTGTGGTTTAGGAACTGAGGACAAGGAGGAAAACTTAACCACCGTATCTTACCTCTTATAAAACCTCCAATGGTATGATTGAGATTTCTGAGAATTAGAATGCATGGTTCTTGAATGTTCTGGAGTTCCACTCTGTTCTAAGTTCACTCTCTTTAGGGTGTGTTCTAAATGCCCTGGATGGAGGTGCTTCCTCTGAACGCTTCTGTCTGTTTACTTCTAGATGCCACGCTCAGTGCCATTACATCACTGTGCTAGGGTTGCAAAGGAAGGGTATGTTACTGGAAAATGTCAAAGTTGACCTGTAACCTACCAGAATGTTGGAGACGAAGAATTTGATGTAAGACATCCGGTGGCTCTTTTGTGTTATTATCACAGGCGTCTGTAATTAACTCTGGCCCTTTTATAAGTGTTTAAAAAAATAAAATAATAATAATAGAATGACAAAGCTGTAAATATAAACCATCAACATAGAGAATACCATTGGTCTTTACAGGACACGTTTATTTATTCTGCTATATCAATAGGTCTTTGTTGTAAATGTGTTGGCGCCAAACTGGTGGCAGTTCTGATCAAAGTCAATAGAGTTGCAGAGTTAATTAAGCAATAAGGCCTGAGGAGGTGTGGTATATGGCCAATATACCACGGCTAAGGGCTGTTCTTAGCCACGACGCAACGCAGAGTACCTGGATACAGCCCTTAGCCGTGGTATATTGGCCATATATCACAAACCCCAGAGGTGCCTTATTGGTATTATAAACTGGTTACCAACATAATTAGAGCAGTCTTACCTGTGGTATACAGTCTGAAATACCACGTCTGTCAGCCAATCCGCATTCAGGGCTCGAACCACCCAGTTTATAATTGAAAATGATGCCTGTGTGTATATGTATGTGGCGGAAGGTAGCCTAGCGGTTAGAGCGTTGGGCCAATACCCGAGCCGACAAGGTATTAACCCTAATTTGCTCCAGGGGCGCTGTACTACTATGGCTGACCCTGTAGGTAGGTCGTCTTTGTAAATAAGAATTTGTTCTTAACTGACTTGCCTAGTTAAATAAAGGTTAACCCATCCCTCTCTCCTCTCCTCCTCCCCTGACACCATCCCTCTCTCCTCTCCTCCTCCCCTGACACCATCCCTCTGTAATTGTTTTCTCTCTTCCTTGTGGTCTTTCGGAAGATTAGCCACCTACAGTTCTTATCAGTGTTTTAAACAGCAGAACAGTAACAGGACAGAGGTCACAGCACATGGAGGCTACGTCCCAAATAGCACCCTGTTCCTCGTTGTGTAGATCAGAAAGAGGACATCTAGTGTAGATTAGATAGAGGACATCTAATGTCCTCTTCAGGAAGATGATGTGGTGTTGCTAGCATGCGTTCAAGGCCTTTTTTGGTGAAGGCTGATGCCTTCTGCTGTGCGCACACACACACAGACTGGAAGTAGGGTTGTCCGCTTGCCTTGCAGGGTTGGTAGGGTTTGGTAACCACAGAGACAGAAGCAGCAGGAGGGTGGTTGCCATGGAGACAGTAGCAGGTGAGGCATTATAAACAGGAAGTGGATTGAGGCTGTGCCTTGGCTGGCAGTTAGAGGGGCAGATCCTCGGAGAGAGCGAGAGAAAAAGATTGACTGCTCTGCTGGGCTGCACACTGCTACCAGGAAACCTCTGCAGTCAAAATCTGTGGCTTCCCCTCCACCACCCATCCTAAAACTGAGACTTTCTAAATATCTTATGAGAGCAGAGCTAGGAGGGGAGAGATCTGGAAGGAGTGCGGCGTAAAGCGTGATTGGAGTAAACAATGGAATAGGCAGCAGCAAGATCAGATCAAGCAATACAGGAAGTGACAGTGGAGCAGGTCAGCATGTAGGTGATGGGTTGAAGCAGTGGAGCAGGTCAGCACGTAGGTGATGGGTTGAAGCAGTGGAGCAGGTCAGCATGTAGGTGATGGGTTGAAGCAGTGGAGCAGGTCAGCACGTAGGTGATGGGTTGAAGCAGTGGAGCAGGTCAGCACGTAGGTGATGGGTTGAAGCAGTGGAGCAGGTCAGCATGTAGGTGATGGGTTGAAGCAGTGGAGCAGGTCAGCATGTAGGTGATGGGTTGAAGCAGTGGAGCAGGTCAGCATGTAGGTGATGGGTTGAAGCAGTGGAGCAGGTCAGCACGTAGGTGATGGGTTGAAGCAGTGGAGCAGGTCAGCACGTAGGTGATGGGTTGAAGCAGTGGAGCAGGTCAGCATGTAGGTGATGGGTTGAAACACTAATTATTACACACTCAAATACTGCTTCAACCCATCACCTACGTGCTGACCTGCTCCACTGCTTCAACCCATCACCTACATGCTGACCTGCTCCACTGCTTCAACCCATCACCTACATGCTGACCTGCTCCACTGCTTCAACCCATCACCTACATGCTGACCTGCTCCACTGCTTCAACCCATCACCTACATGCTGACCTGCTCCACTGCTTCAACCCATCACCTACGTGCTGACCTGCTCCACTGCTTCAACCCATCACCTACGTGCTGACCTGCTCCACTGCTTCAACCCATCACCTACATGCTGACCTGCTCCACTGCTTCAACCCATCACCTACATGCTGACCTGCTCCACTGCTTCAACCCATCACCTACGTGCTGACCTGCTCCACTGCTTCAACCCATCACCTACGTGCTGACCTGCTCCACTGCTTCAACCCATCACCTACGTGTTGACCTGCTCCACTGCTTCAACCCATCACCTACATGCTGACCTGCTCCACTGCTTCAACCCATCACCTACATGCTGACCTGCTCCACTGCTTCAACCCATCACCTACATGCTGACCTGCTCCACTGCTTCAACCCATCACCTACGTGCTGACCTGCTCCACTGCTTCAACCCATCACCTACATGCTGACCTGCTCCACTGCTTCAACCCATCACCTACATGCTGACCTGCTCCACTGCTTCAACCCATCACCTACATGCTGACCTGCTCCACTGCTTCAACCCATCACCTACATGTGGAGCAGGTCAGCACGTAGGTGATGGGTTGAAGCAGTGGAGCAGGTCAGCACGTAGGTGATGTGGTTGAAGCAGTATTTGAGTGTGTAATAATTAGTGTACTATATATGTCTGTCTGTGTGGTACAAATACAGATTTTAGTGAGGCTTATTAGGGTGTGCTTTTATCCTAGCATGTTTCCTGGTTGACTTTCATACATTTCACTGATATCTGCCTTCCTTAGCTGAAGGGCCTGGTTCTCTGTTCACTAAAAGCAGCATGGCCTCAATATCAGCCTGTTCTGGTCTGTTCCCTCCAGTCAAGGCTATTTCTCACTGTTTACACCACTATAGTGTCTAAAAGATTACAAGGACAGTTTCATGTTTTAAAGTAAAAGTAGAGATATTTCGTTTTTTTCCTCCACTTGAGGCTGTTCTTCAGTTTACACTACAGTTTGTCTCTTTCTCTCTGTGTTCATATAGGACTGAGGTCTGGGGTTCAACAGTTTGGCTCTTTCTCTCTGTGTTCATATAGGACTGAGGTCTGGGGTTCAACAGTTTGGCTCTTTCTCTCTGTGTTCATATAGGACTGAGGTCTGGGGTTCAACAGTTTGGCTCTTTCTCTCTGTGTTCATATAGGACTGAGGTCTGGGGTTCAACAGTTTGGCTCTTTCTCTCTGTGTTCATATAGGACTGAGGTCTGGGGTTCAACAGTTTGACTCTTTCTCTCTGTGTTCATATAGGACTGGTCTGGGGTTCAACAGTTTGGCTCTTTCTCTCTGTGTTCATATAGGACTGGTCTGGGGTTCAACAGTTTGGCTCTTTCACTCTGTGTTCATATAGGACTGGTCTGGGGTTCAACAGTTTGGCTCTTTCTCTCTGTGTTCATATAGGACTGAGGTCTGGGGTTCAACAGTTTGGCTCTTTCTCTCTGTGTTCATATAGGACTGAGGTCTGGGGTTCAACAGTTTGACTCTTTCTCTCTGTGTTCATATAGGACTGGTCTGGGGTTCAACAGTTTGGCTCTTTCTCTCTGTGTTCATATAGGACTGAGGTCTGGGGTTCAACAGTTTGACTCTTTCTCTCTGTGTTCATATAGGACTGGTCTGGGGTTCAACAGTTTGGCTCTTTCTCTCTGTGTTCATATAGGACTGAGGTCTGGGGTTCAACAGTTTGACTCTTTCTCTCTGTGTTCATATAGGACTGGTCTGGGGTTCAACAGTTTGGCTTTTTCTCTCTGTGTTCATATAGGACTGGTCTGGGGTTCAACAGTTTGGCTCTTTCTCTCTGTGTTCATATAGGACTGGTCTGGGGTTCAACAGTTTGACTCTTTCTCTCTGTGTTCATATAGGACTGGTCTGGGGTTCAACAGTTTGGCTCTTTCTCTCTGTGTTCATATAGGACTGAGGTCTGGGGTTCAACAGTTTGACTCTTTCTCTCTGTGTTCATATAGGACTGGTCTGGGGTTCAACAGTTTGGCTCTTTCTTTCTGTGTTCATATAGGACTGGTCTGGGCAGTTTGGCTCTTTCTCTCTGTGGATATATATATATATATATATATATAGGACTGAGGTCTAGGGTTTTCAACCTCAATTGCAATGCATGGTGGCATTATAATCACCTACAGGTTCCTATGTAATTTCCAATACACTTTTAAAAAACCCATATGTCTGTGTCCCAAATGGCACCATATACCCTATAATAGTGCACTACTTTTGACCAGGGTCCATAAGGGCTCTGCTCTAAAGTAGTGGGAATAGGGTGCAATTAGGACCACATCTCATGTCACATTTAGATGCCAGAGCGCTACGATAGCCGTATTAGTTATCATTCCAGGGTTGGACCATGAATGCTTATGCTGTACTTCCTGTAATTAGACTAATGTTTTAGGCTCTTAAATTCTTAGACAGTTATTGGTTTAATGGGAGTTTACATTTCTGATAGCTGTGAAACATTCTTTGAAACATTACATCTGAGATAGTTATGGCTGAGATAGTACTATACAAGTCGATGGCAGAGAAATACTTAAATAGCTAAAAGTGCGTATGATATGTGAGGATGATAATAGTTTACTAAATATACAGTCTGGCTAAATTAACAGGTAAGTGAGTGAATATTTTGCATGGTTACATTAGCTGTACAGGTAAATATACAGTTACATTTATAGGTATGTGAATATTTGCATGTTTACATAAACTGTTCATGTAAATGACAGGAGGAGATATTTAAATAGCTAAATGTGTGTATGATATAATTTAGGGTAATAATAGTAATTCCCTTAAAACAGTCCTTAGTGCGCAGGGTTTAATTACAGATAAATGCACGTATTGCACATTCAATATACTAAAATCAATGGAAAAAAAATGCAACTGACAGGATACTAATATGCATTCCTGAGTGAATTACTTACAATATTGCATGTGATATGATATAACAACTGTACATGAATATGTATATAGAGACCTGAATGAATAAATAAGTCCTGAGTGAATGAGTGATTACAGACCAGAGTTACTCATGGATGGATGCATAATTGTTAAACTAGGTTCTAACACCCCAACAGTTCCAGGTCTATGTTGCCAACGGCACGGCACCCCGGTGAGGCATTAAATAGTCTTATAGCCGCCGGCAGGAAGGACCTCCTGTAGCGCTCTCTGGCACACCGTGGTGGGATCAGTCTGTGACTGAAGGTGTTTGGCCAGGATCCGTCTCTCCGCCACCTCCTCTAGAGTGTCAAGGCTAATCCCCAGAACAGAGCTAGCCTTCCTGATCAGCTTATTTACCAGAGAAGCATCACTGGCCTTTATGTTGGTGCCCCAGCACACCACTGCAAAAAGATGGCACTGGCCACCACAGACTGAGTTCGTAGCCTAAACTATCCTCCAGGACTCTGGGTTCTGTTCCTCGGCAGCACAGATATCCGTATTAAACTACAGTATGACTGATTGAAGTCTCTTTATTTATGTTCCTGTTTGACTGACATGGAGGGACCTGGGGACCGGACTGGACCACTGGTCCATTATAGAGGGGTGTTTGGGGTGCATCAGGAGACTGGACTGGACCACTGGTCCATTATAGAGGGGTGTTTGGGGTGCATCAGGAGACTGGAACGGACCACTGGTCCATTATAGAGGGGTGTTTGGGATGCATCAGCAGACTGGACTGGACCGGACCACTGGTCCATTATAGAGGGGTGTTTGGGATGCATCAGGAGACTTGACCACTGGTCCATTTATAGAGGGGTGTTTGGGATGCATCAAGAGACTGGACTGGACCACTGGTCCATTTATAGAGGGGTGTTTGGGATGCATCAGGAGACTGGACTGGACCACTGGTCCATTTATAGAGGGGTGCTTGGGATGCATCAGGAGACTGGACCACTGATCCATTTATAGAGGGGTGTTTGGGATGCATCAGGAGACTGCACTGGACCACTGGTCCATTTATAGAGGGGTGTTTGGGGTGCATCAGGAGACTGGAACGGACCACTGGTCCATTATAGAGGGGTGTTTGGGATGCATCATCAGACTGGACTGGACCGGACCACTGGTCCATTATAGAGGGGTGTTTGGGATGCATCAGGAGACTTGACCACTGGTCCATTTATAGAGGGGTGTTTGGGATGCATCAAGAGACTGGACTGGACCACTGGTCCATTTATAGAGGGGTGTTTGGGATGCATCAGGAGACTGGACTGGACCACTGGTCCATTTATAGAGGGGTGCTTGGGATGCATCAGGAGACTGGACTGGACCACTGGTCCATTATAGTGGGGTGTTTGGGGTGAAGCAGGAGACTGGACTGGACCACTGGTCCATTATAGAGGGGTGTTTGGGATGCATCAGGAGACTGGACTGGACCACTTGTCCATTACCACAGGTTTTTATCTAAAACACTTTATCCACTCTTGTTTCATAGCAATGATACCATAACATGGCGTATATCTAATGTTGTTTTCCTCTCTTTTTCTTTTCAGCTTGAGCCACCCTGGAATTGAAGACAAGGGTTGTTGTTTCTGGGGACTGCAATGAGTGTGACAAGGACTGACTTGGATTGGTATCTACCTTGAAGACTTCCCAAACACTTCTATCTTTGAACTCCTTACAAAGAGAGAGATCTGGGTTACTGACTGACTGTGTGTGTGTCTGTGAGACAGACTACGACTGTGTGTGTGTGTCTGTGAGACAGACTACGACTGTGTGTGTCTGTCTGTGAGACAGACTACGACTGTGTGTGTCTGTCTGTGAGACAGACTACGACTGTGTGTGTCTGTCTGTGAGACAGACTGCGACTGTGTGTGTCTGTCTGTGAGACAGACTGCGACTGTGTGTGTCTGTCTGTGAGACAGACTGCGACTGTGTGTGTCTGTCTGTGAGACAGACTGCGACTGTGTGTGTCTGTCTGTGAGACAGACTGCGACTGTGTGTGTCTGTCTGTGAGACAGACCGCGACTGTGTGTGTCTGTCTGTGAGACAGACCGCGACTGTGTGTGTCTGTCTGTGAGTGTCTGAGGTGTGTGTGACCTCAACCAACCACTATGCCCATCCTAAAGCAGCTGGTATCGGGTTCGTCCCAGACCAAACAGCGGCGCTCCCGTATGGACCTGACCCGGGAGATGATCAGTGCTCCCCTGGGGGACTTCCGCCACACCATGCACGTTGGGCGCAGCGGGGACGCCTTCGGGGACACCTCTTTCCTCTCCACCCACTCCGGGGAGGCCCCCCACCAGACCGAACCCGAGGCCCATCCCCGCTCCCCCCGCCCGGGGCTTTTATCCAGAACCTTCCGCAGCAGCAAGCGCTCCCAGTCTGTCACCAGAGTGGACCAGCGAGACTGCTCGCTAGCGCCACCCGGTGGCTCGCCCACCTTCGTGAAGAACGCTATGTCGCTCCCCTTCCTCAATGATGAAAACAGTGACCATGTTGATGTAGGACACAGGATGCCTAAGAGCCTCTCGTCCAACCCACTGAAACAGCTCAATGAGCAGGATGCAGGTGGAGGTACCAGACCATCTAACGGGGCTGCTGCTGGGGCCTGCTCTATGGAGCTGGATGAGAGGAGCTTTGGGGAGCTGACTGACCTGCCCAGCCCCAGCCGAGGGTACTTTGGAGGGGGGATGAAGCACGCCGTGTCGGTCATGTCGTTCCACGTTGACCTGGGGCCCTCCATGTTGGGGGACATCCTGGGAGTGATGGAGAAGGAGGATGATGATGATCTTGGATACGAGGAGGGGAAGATCAGTGAGGAACGGGCCTCTCCTGCACTACTCCTTGAGAGGGAGGTGGGCGGAGAGGAGGAGGACGGGGTGGAGGTGGGAGGAGGGGAGGTGGGTGTGGGAGAAGAAGAGGAAGCTGAGCTCCTGCAGCTGCAGGAGGAGGAGGTCCCTGTATCTATGAGTCCAACCAGCTCGGTAGAACCTGAGGTGGCAGAGGACGAAGGGGCACCCTATACCCCAGAGCCCCGCCCTAAACACCTGCAGCACCAATTAGATTCCTGCTCTGTGTCCAGCTCCGCCTCTGGCTCTGCAAACATGGACCAGGAGAATCCAGCCGGCCAGCTCCACGGGGGGGATACGGACAGCTCTACTTTTAGCGCACCACCTGAGGAGGAAGAGGAGCTGGGAAAGTTTTCTTCTTTCTTGGAGGACGAGGATGATGAGATCCGTATGTGAAATGAGACATACAAGCTCAAACCATATACGGAGCGGATAAGTGTGGATTAATACAGATGGATTGATTCTATACTGAGTGGATATGGATGAATACAGATTGATAGATTCTATACTGGGTGGATATGGATGAGTACAGATTGATAGATTCTATACTGGGTGGATAAGGATTAGTACAGATTGATAGATTCTATACTGGGTGGATATGGATGAGTACAGATGGATAGATTCTATACTGGGTGGATATGGATGAGTACAGATGGATAGATTATATACTGGGTGGATATGGATGAGTACAGATGGATAGATTCTATACTGGGTGGATATGGATGAGTACAGATGGATAGATTATATACTGGGTGGATATGGATGAGTACAGTACAAAGTCAACTCTATAAAGCCTCAAATCACAACAGAGATGTATAGACTGGACGGCTTGTTGAGTTGATACAGGAATGAATGAATGACTACTGTGGATGAAACTGTACTCTATAAAGCCCCACACTATGACAGAGATGTACAGTCTATACTGGGTGCATATGGATCCCAGTGTAGTAGCTGTACCTCCTCTGGTAGTGTGGATGACGTGTTGATACAACAATAAACTAATACTGTGTATGAATCTATACTCTATGTATAGTCTATGGGGTGTCTGGATAGAATGGTTCTAGTACAACACCTCTTCTGACAGTGTGGATGACATGTTGAGTTAAATAGAAAAAAACACTACTTCTCCATCTGGACGTAGAGTCTTGTGGACTGGGATCTGTGGTCTGGAATCTGTGGTCTGGGATCTGTGGTCTGGAATCTGTGGACTGAGATCTGTGGTCTGGTAGAAAGGAAAAGACAGTCTGTAAGACACCGGCTCTCTCAGGATGAATACAAACGCCATGTGTTACATACAGAACAGCTTCCTAACTTCTCCCACGCACACAGACACACGACATTACAGCAACTCACTGTCTGTCTGTACACTGAGAGAACTGACATGGAAGAACAGTGCAAGTGTGAAAACTCATGAATTTAGGAGAGACACTTGATGAAAATAACATTACTTAATTTAACCTCTGTCCAGTACTATTCACTCACCTTCCATATGTCATAGTAATATGGGCTTTTCTTCATTGATAATTTGTGCCGTTTTATATGATTTAGCTCCTCTCTTGTTCTGTGTTCCTCTCTGCCTGTTATGTGGAACAGTGTTGGTGTAATCAAGTGGTCTGGCCGGAACAGAGAGCTACTGTTACTGCGGTGATGGGGACCTGGATGCCTGTCTGTCACAATAAAATGCTTGTGTTGTGTGTATCACTCCACCAGCTGTGATGAGGCTTTGTCCATGCTAGAGCCTGATAGAGCCTGCTAGAGCCTGCTAGCTATAACAGCTTGACTAGAGCCTGCTAGAGCCTGATAGCTTGAACATTTTGACTAGAGCCTGCTAGCTATAACATCTGGACTAGAACCTGCTAGCTAAAACATCTGGACTAGAGCCTGCTAGCTAAAACATCTGGACTAGAGTCTCCTTGCTAAAACATCTGGACTAGAGCCTGCTAGCAATAACATCTTGACTAGAAACTGCTAGTTATAACATCTTGACTATAACCTACTAGAAACTGCTCGCTATAACATATTGACTCTAGTTAGTTAATTGTTACATCAACACCAGTTCTGTTTCAAATTCTAACGGACACACTTTCCTCACATTGTCATTGACATGTTACACACATTCATTACTGTGACATGTTACTACACAAGTCACCTATTTGTCGGTTGGAGTTTGTGTCATTTCCTGTAATAAAGTGGACTGTATAACATGTGCCGGAGGAGCTTTTCCACTGTTTACGTAGCGTTGAGAGTGTAGCCTCAACTCTCTCAGCCTGATGCTGTTGGTAAACTAGCGTTAGGAGGGTTGTAAAGCAGACAGAGATGGAAGCATAGGACCTGTGGTGATTCTGAAACACTGGTTACAGCAGGATGTTTAGAGCAGAGAGAAGTCTCTACACCAAACTGAGGAGGGGAGAGGTGTGTGTCCTCCACCTGCAGATCAGGTTAGGTCAGTTTTGTGACATTCAGATGCTAATTCTATTAGCTCATGATTTTTACATAGTTCTCTAAAATGAAAATCCTTCTGCAAGTGTATGTCAGTCAGGTTCTGCAATAATGTCATAGCTAACAGACTACAGAGTGTCTGATAATAACAACTAACCACTTCCTTCCTTCCTTCCCCACATAGAACGGAGAGTTATAAACTGTTCAGAGCTGAAGTAGTCTTGTGCAGCTGGCCTGACTCCATCAACATGTCGGCTGCCTCTTAAATGGCATACTATTTCCTACATAGTGCCCTATGGGCCCTGGTCCAAAATAGTGCACCTCTAGGGCCCTCACATGGACGGTCCAGCTGTCTCACTATTGAACTGGGTCTTTAGTGTTTATTTGGGCACACCTTGGTCAAATGTTTTCCAACAGAAAATTGTGTTCTTATTGGAAAAGTTCAGGTAGAATCTCTCCATTTCATAACATTCTCCACCTAAATATGACCATGGTTATTATAGCCTTATGTTTTGTTTAACCAGCAAGCTCTGCTCTGTTAAACCAGACTAACTATGTTGTGGTCTGTAACGTGTTGATAATGCTTTGTATCTGGACATACAGACAGAGAATATCTGTTGAAATTTGAATTTAATTACACAAAATATGTGTTTAATGAAAGACGTGTATAAATATGCGTGTCTGGCTTCCGAAAAGCATTATTGAAGAAGTAGACGGGTTCACAGGTAACCATTAAGATGGTTGACTTCCTTTTTTTAGAGTGTGACATTTTTCTAATGTGGACAGCAGTGACTGAATATGCCAGTGAACAGACGTTATTCCAGGTATCTTTTAATAGTGACGTGCATAATTATTCTCAGTCATAACTGAGTGTGCGTCCCAAATGGCACCCTATTCCCTATATTGTGACCCGAAGTAGTGTACTGTGAAGGGAAAACGGTGCCATTTGGGAAGAATCCTAGGACTGACCAATGAGCATCAGTAATATAATCACAAATATCTTTGGTTATGGAGCTCAAAGTTATGAGAGCCTGTCAAGTCTTCTGGCCCTTCCTCTTTGATTGATTAGTCACTGTAGATATCCAGTTATTAAAGGTCAAGTCTTCTGGCCCTTCCTAATTAATCACTGTACTTTTTAAAATCTGTTATTAAAGGTCCCCTATCTGATTTCAGTCGAACCAGAAAGCCTCCTCACATTGACTCTGTACTGGTACCCCTGTATATAGCCTATTTCAACATGTCATCTCCTAGAAAAACATTTGTTTTACTTGTTACAGTATAATCATAGTAGCCTGACTGAGTCAGTCTGGTTGACGAGGCTATATTCATAGATCTCTCTTCACTTTAACACTAACAGTAAAATATTCACAATTACCCACATTTAAAATCATGAGAGGCTGCAATGAAAGCAAAATGGAGGATTTTGTTTCTATTTCCTACGTATGTTTGTGTTGAAGCTGTATATTATCTCTTGCTTTTCTTTCTCTTTATTATCTCTGTGCAAGAATAATGTATATTTACACACTCTCCTTACTCTCCCAAATAACTGCTATATTTTGTAATAAAATAAAAGCTGACCATCTTTACTCCACCTGTCTGGTATGTTTTAGTGTCATGTTGCTGTGTTTGCTTTCTGACATGCCATTTTTTTAAGCAGATGCTTACAGGATCAAAGAATATGTTGTACGAAAGGTTAACAAAGTCACTAAGTCTGTGTTTACACAGGCAGCCCAATTCTGATCTGTTTACCACTAATTTGTTTTTTGAGCAATCGGATTAGTTATTTTGCCAATAATTGGGCAAAAGATCAGAATTGTTCTTTCAACTTCCTAGAGGGAGGAGGACAGGGCCTGGGGAAGAACCAGAGGCAGGAGGACAGGGCCTGGGGAAGAACCAGAGGCAGGAGGACAGGGCCTGGGGAAGAACCAGAGGCAGGAGGACAGGGCCTGGGGAAGAACCAGAGGGAGGAGGACAGGGCCTGGGGAAGAACCAGAGGGAGGAGGACAGGGCCTGGGGAAGAACCAGAGGGAGGAGGACAGGGCCTGGGGAAGAACCAGAGGGAGGAGGACAGGGCCTGGGGAAGAACCAGAGGGAGGACAGTACTTTGTATATACAGTGGGGAGAACAAGTAGTTGATACACTGCCGATTTTGCAGGTTTTCCTACTTACAAAGCATGTAGAGGTCTGTAATTTTTATCATAGGTACACTTCAACTGTGAGAGACGGAATCTAAAACAGAAATCCAGAAAATCACATTGTATGATTTTTAAATAATTAATATGCATTTTATTGCATGACATAAGTATTTGATCACCTACCAACCAGTAAGAATTCCGGCTCTCACAGACCTGTTAGTTTTTCTTTAAGAAGCCCTCCTGTTCTCCACTCATTACCTGTATTAACTGCACCTGTTTGAACTCGTTACCTGTATAAAAAACACCTCTCCACACACTCAATCAAACAGACCCCAACCTCTCCACAATGGCCAAAGCCAGAGAGCTGTGTAAGGACATCAGGGATACAATTGTAGACCTGCACAAGGCTGGGATGGGCTACAGGACAATAGGCAAGCAGCTTGGTGAGAAGGCAACAACTGTTGGCGCAATTATTAGAAAATGGAAGAAGTTCAAGATGACGGTCAATCTCCCTCGGTCTGGGGCACCATGCAAGATCTCACCTCGTGGGGCATCAATGATCATGAGGAAGGAGGGATCAGCCCAGAACTACACGGCAGGACCTGGTCAATGACCTGAAGAGAGCTGGGACCACAGTCTCAAAGAAAACCATTAGTAACACACTACGCCGTCATGGATTAAATCCTGCAGCGCACGCAAGGTCCCCCTGCTCAAGCCAGCGCATGTCCAGGCCCGTCTGAAGTTTGCCAATGACCATCTGGATGATCCAGAGGAGGAATGGGAGAAGGTCATGTGGTCTGATGAGACAAAAATAGAGCTTTTTGGTCTAAACTCCACTCGCCGTGTTTGGAGGAAGAAGAAGGATGAGTACAACCCCAAGAACACCATCCCAACCGTGAAGCATGGAGGTGGAAACATCCTTCTTTGGCGATGCTTTTCTGCAAAGGGGACAGGACGACTGCACCGTATTGAGGGGAGGATGGATGGGGCCATGTATCGCGAGATCTTGGCCAACAACCTCCTTCCCTCAGTAAGAGCATTGAAGATGGGTCGTGGCTGTGTCTTCCAGCATGACAACGACCCGAAACACACAGCCAGGGCAACTAAGGAGTGGCTCCGTAAGAAGCAACTCAAGGTCCTGGAGTGGCCTAGCCAGACTCCAGACCTGAACCCAATAGAAAATCTTTGGAGGGAGCTGAAAGTCCGTATTGCCCAGCGACAGCCCCGAAAACTGAAGGATCTGTATGGAGGAGTGGGCCAAAATCCCTGCTGCAGTGTGTGCAAACCTGGTCAAGAACTACAGGAAACGTATGATAATTAATTACTTAAAAATCATACAATGTGATTTTCTGGATTTTTGTTTTAGATTCCGTCACTCACAGTTGAAGAGTACCTATGATAACAATTACAGACTTCTACATGCTTTGTAAGTAGGAAAACCTGCAAAATCGGCAGTGTATCAAATACTTGTTCTCCCCACTGTATGTTCTGTCTGTATTTCACCACCATGTCAGCACCATTTCAGCAGGTCAAATTCCTGGTAATGTAAATGTAGTTGGTGAAAAAAGATTATTCTGATTCTGGAGGATCAGTACTTGGGGAGGAGCCCCCTGCCTGATGGGGGAGGAGCCCCCTGCCTGATGGGGGAGGAGCCCCCTGCCTGGTGGGGGAGGAGCCCCCTGCCTGGTGGGGGAGGAGCCCCCTGCCTGGTGGGGGAGGACCCCTCTGCCTGGTGGGGGAGGAGCAACCTGCCTGGTGGGGGAGGAGCCCCCTGCCTGGTGGGGGAGGAGACCCATGTCTGGTGGGGGAGGGGTGGGAGAAGGAGCAGGTGCTCAGGGAGACCAGGACTGGGAATCTCTTTGTCCTACCTCCTGCCCCCTGCTTGGGGCGGCAGGCTGGATGGATGAACACAGATCTGATTTGTTAGGGCTGCTGCTCTTAGGGCTGGGTGAACTCAGCTGGGGCCTCGGGGAGGTTGGAGGAGGGTCCTATTGTCAACATGGCTGTACTGGCCGCACCCCACCACTCATTGGAATGGAAGAGAGCCCAGTTCTGGGGAGGACCCCATTATCAACATAGATCTAGCACACCCATGGTGCACCTGGAGTAGGTTAGCTAGAGAGCACCAGTCCTGCCAGATTTGAATTTGATATCTATCTATTGATCTATCATCAATCTACATACAATATCCCTTAATGACAAAGTAAAAACAGGTTTGCTCCGTTCATCTTTCCCTCGATCCTGACTAGTCTCCCAGTCCCTGCCGCTGAAAAACACCCCCACATCATGATGCTGCCATCACCATGCTTCATCGTAGGGATGGTGCCAGGTTTCCTCCAGAAGTGATGCTTGGCATTCAGGCCAAATCATATCAAATCAAAGTTTATTTGACACGTGCGCCGAATACAACAGGTGTAGACCTTACAGTGAAATGCTGACTTACAAGCCCTTAACCAACAATACAACAGGTGTAGACCTTACAGTGAAATGCTGACTTACAAGCCCTTAACCAACAGAGCAGTTTTTAAGTAAAAAATAAGTATTAGGTAAACAATAGATAAGTAAAGAAATAGAAAACAGTAAAATGACAGTAAATATAGCAGTAGCGAAGCTATATACAGGAAGTACCGGTACAGAGTCAATGTGAGGAGGCTATATACAGGAAGTACCGGTACAGAGTCAATGTGAGGAGGCTATATACAGGAAGTACCGGTACAGAGTCAATGTGAGGAGGATATATACAGGAAGTACCGGTACAGAGTCAATGTGAGGAGGCTATATACAGGAAGTACCGGTACAGAGTCAATGTGAGGAGGCTATATACAGGAAGTACCGGTACAGAGTCAATGTGAGGAGGCTATATACAGGAAGTACCGGTACAGAGTCAATGTGAGGAGGATATATACAGGAAGTACCGGTACAGAGTCAATGTGAGGAGGCTATATACAGGAAGTACCGGTACAGAGTCAATGTGAGGAGGCTATATACAGGAAGTACCGGTACAGAGTCAATGTGAGGAGGCTATATACAGGAAGTACCGGTACAGAGTCAATGTGAGGAGGCTATATACAGGAAGTACCGGTACAGAGTCAATGTGAGGAGGCTATATACAGGAAGTACCGGTACAGAGTCACTGTGAGGAGGCTATATACAGGAAGTACCGGTACAGAGTCAATGTGAGGAGGCTATATACAGGAAGTACCGGTACAGAGTCAATGTGAGGAGGATATATACAGGAATTACCGGTACAGAGTCAATGTGAGGAGGATATATACAGGAAGTACCGGTACAGAGTCAATGTGAGGAGGATATATACAGGAATTACCGGTACAGAGTCAATGTGAGGAGGCTATATACAGGTGTACCACTACAGTGTCAATGTGAGGAGGCTATATACAGGAAGTACCAGTACAGAGTCAATGTGATATACTAAAATGCCACAACGAAAGTACACAAAAGACAGATACACGGTACATGATACATAGAGTGGCAGTATGAAAAGTATAGAAATACAAGATATCTGGAGTGCAAAAAAATAAAAGCTATAAAAAAGACATAGCATAGTATGGGTGGTTGGCTGAATATGTACACTATACATTGGTGGATGTTGGATGGTTAACTATACTATACAGGTCGATGGCAGAGAAATACTTCAGTAGCTAAAAATGCGTATGATATGAGCGAGGGTAATAATAGTTTACTTAGTAGACAGACTGGGTAAATGAACAGGTAAGTGAAAATTTGCATGGTTAAATTAGCTGTACAGTTAAGTATACAGTTATATTTACAGATAAGTGAATACTTGCATGGTTACACAAGATGTACAGGTAAATGACAGGAAGAGATAATTTAATAGCTAAATGTGTGTATGATATCATTTGGGGTAATAATAGTAATTCCCTTAAAATACAGTCCTTAGTGCGCAGGGTTTAATTACAGACAACTGCACGTATTGCACATTCGATATACTAAAAGCAATGAGAAAAGGTGCAATTGACAGGATACTAATATGCATTCCTGAGTGAATGACTACGTAAGTTAGATCCAAGAATTACTAGCAATATTGCACGTGATATGATATAACAACTGTTCATGAGTATGTATATACAGACCTGTATGAATAAATAGGTCCTGAGTGAATGAGTGCTGACGGACCAGAGTTACTCACGGATGGATGCATAATTGTTAAACTAGGTCCTAGCACCCCAACAGTTCCAGATCTATGTTGCCGACGGCACGGCACCCCGGTGAGGCATTATATAGTCTAATAGCCGCCGGCAGGAAGGACCTCCTGTAGCGCTCTCTGGCACACCGTGGTGGGATCAGTCTGTGACTGAAAGTGCTCCTCTGCGTCATAACCATAGCGTGCAGAGGGTGGGTGACGTCCATGATGGCCAGCAGTTTGGCCAGGATCCGTCTCTCCGCCACCTCCTCTAGAGTGTCAAGGCTCATCCCCAGGACAGAGCTAGCCTTCCTGATCAGCTTATTTACCACCACAGACTGATAGAAGGTATGCAGTAGTTTACTGCACACGTTGAAGGACCTGAGCCTCCTCAGAAAGTAGAGTCGGCTCTGGCCCTTTTTGTTCAGGGCCCCAGTGTTACCAGCCCATTCCAGCCTGTTGTCCATATGGACTCCCAGGAACTTGTATGACCCAACCATTTCCACATCCATCCCCTGTATAGGGACTGCAGTCAGTTGTGCCTTGGTTCTCCTGAAGTCCACCACCATCTCCTTTGTTTTGCTGATGTTGAGCTGAAGGTGGTTCTGCTCACACCACAACACAAAGTCACTGATTGTGCTCCTGTACTCCTCCTCCTGCCCACCCCTGATGCACCCTACAATAGCAGAGTAATCCGAGAACTTCTGTAGGTGGCATGTTATATCTGAGGAGGCTATATACAGGTGGTACCGGTACAGAGTCAATGTGAGGAGGCTATATACAGGTGGTACCGGGTACAGGTGGTACCGGTACAGAGTACCACCGGGTACAGGTGGTACCAGTACAGAGTCAATGTGAGGCTATATACAGGTGGTACTGGTACAGAGTCAATGTGAGGAGGCTATACACAGGTGGTACCGGTACAGAGTCAATGTGTGGGGGCTATATACAGGTGGTACCGGCACAGAGTCAATGTGCGGAGGCACCGGTTAATCGGGCTAATTGAGGTAATATGTACAGTCATGTGAAAAAGTAAGTACACCCCCTGGAAAGTTTTATTTTTGTAACATATTTGGACAGATGGAAATGTAATCTTCACTTCAACACTATTGACAGATAAAGGTTACCCAATTTAACAAATCACACAACAACCAAAAAAAACTTTTTTTGTTACACAATTAAAATGAACAAAAATGGCTTTTCCTTATGGGGAAAAAGTTAGTACACCCCTACCTTTACCATCACATAAAATGGCTAAAATTAGAATTAGTTGTACCAAAACAAGTGCAAATGATTAGAGAGAAACTTAGGAGGGTCCAGCCTTCCATAAAGATAAGGAGATTGGCTCCTAACACATCATTCAAAGATCAAAAGACCTACCCGAGGCCTTCAGAAGAAAGATTATTGATGCCCATGAGTCTGGGAGGGGTTACAAATCCATTTCCAAGCAATTCTAACTACATCATTCCACTGTCCGACGAAAATTCCAGACCACTGTCAAACTACCTAGGACAGGTCATTCCACCAAAGTCAGCCAAAGAGCTGACCGAAAGATGCTCATAGAAGTCTCTAAGAACCCCAGGGTAACATCAACGGATCTACAGGCCTCTCTTGCCACAATCAATGCTGAAGTGCATGGATACACTGTCAGAAAAAGACTGCACAAACTTGGACTACATGGGAGGTCAGGAAGAAAGAAGCCTCTGCTCTCAAAAAATAATATCAAGACACTGACTTTTGCCAGACGACACCTGGGTAAAGTCAATTGTGTCTTGATAATAACCAGCATCCTGACTGGTTATTTAGGTAAAGAGAGCGCTACAGGAGGTCCTTCCTGCCGGCGGCTATTAGACTATTTAATGCCTCACCGGGGTACGTTATTTGTAATAAGTTACAAATAACGTAAAATGGCTGCCCTGTCCTCCGGCGTCATTGTACAAGATTGTACAAAGAGTTCAATCTTGGTTTCATCAGACTAGAGAATCTTGTTTCTCATGGTCTGAGTCCTTTAGGTACCTTTTGGCAAACTCCCTAGTGGGCTGTCATGTGCCTTTTACTGAGGAGTGGCTTCCGTCTGGCCACTCTACCATAAAAGCCTGATTGGTGGAGTGCTGCAGAGATGGTCGTCCTTCTGGAAGGGTCTCCCATCTCCACAGAGGAACTCTGGAGCTCTGGAGCTCTGTCAGAGTGACCATTGGGTTCTTGGTCACCTCCCTAACCAAGGCCCTTCTCCCCCGATTGGTTAGTTTAGCCGGGCGGCCAGCTCTAGGAAGAGTCTTGGTGGTTCCAAACTTCTTCCATTGAAGAATTATGGAGGCCACTGTGTTCTTGGGGACATTCAATGCTGCAGACATATTTGGTACCCTGTCAAAGGTCTGTGCTTCAACACAATCCTGTCTCGGAGCTCTACGGACAATTCCTTCGACCTCATGGCTTGGTTTTTGCTCTGACATGTACTGTCAACTGTGTGACCTTATATAGACAGGTGTGTGCATTAGGTAAAGATCAATACAGACTAAAGCTGGGCAATACGAACTTTCAGCTCCCTCCAAAGATGTTCTATTGGGTTCAGGTCTGGAGACTGGCTAGGCCACTCCAGGACCTTGAGATGCTTCTTACGGAGCCACTCCTTAGTTGCCCTGGCTGTGTGTTTCAGGTCGTTGTCATGCTGGAAGACCCAGCCACGACCCATCTTTAATGCTCTTACTGAGGGAAGGAGGTTGTTGGCCAAGATCTCGCAATACATGGCCCCATCCATCCTCCTCTTAATACGGTGCAGTCGTCCTGTCCCCTATGCAGAAAAGCATCCCCAAAGAATGATGTTTCCACCTCCATGCTTCACGGTTGGGATGGTGTTCTTGGGGTTGTACTCATCCTTCTTCTTCCTCCAAACACGGCGAGTGGAGTTTAGACCAAAAAGCTCTATTTTTGTCTCATCAGACCACATGACCTTCTCCCATTCCTCCTCTGGATCATCCAGATGGTCATTGGCAAACTTCAGACGGGCCTGGACATGCGCTGGCTTGAGCAGGGGGACCTTGCGTGCGCTGCAGGATTTTAATCCATGACGGCGTAGTGTGTTACTAATGGTTTTCTTTGAGATTGTGGTCCCAGCTCTCTTCAGGTCATTGACCAGGTCCTGCCGTGTAGTTCTGGGCTGATCCCTCACCTTCCTCATGATCATTGATGCCCCACGAGGTGAGATCTTGCATGGTGCCCCAGACCGAGGGAGATTGACCGTCATCTTGAACTTCTTCCATTTTCTAATAATTGCGCCAACAGTTGTTGCCTTCTCACCAAGCTGCTTGCCTATTGTCCTGTAGCCCATCCCAGCCTTGTGCAGGTCTACAATATTATCCCTGATGTCCTTACACAGCTCTCTGGTCTTGGCCATTGTGGAGAGGTTAGAGTCTGTTTGATTGAGTACGTGTGGACAGGTGTCTTTTATACAGGTAACGAGTTCAAACAGGTGCAGTTAATACAGGTAATGAGTGGAGAACAGGAGGGCTTCTTAAAGAAAAACTAACAGGTCTGTGAGAGCCGGAATTCTTACTGGTTGGTAGGTGATCAAATACTTATGTCATGCAATAAAATGCAAATTAATTATTTAAAAATCATACAATGTGATGATTTTTTGGGCAAAATCGGCAGTGTATCAAATACTTGTTCTCCCCACTGTACATACATACATACAGCGGGTGAAATAAGTATTGAACACGTCACCATTTTTCTCAGTAAAGGTGCTATTGACATGACATTTTCACCAGATGTTGGTAACAACCCAAGTAATCCATACATACAAAGAATGGCACCCTATTCCCTATATAGTACACTACATTTGACCAGGCGTCAAAAGTAGTGTACTATGTAGGGAATAGGGTGCCATTTGGGACACTACCATGTATTTTTCTAATCCTCCAGCAGTCAAGGAACGCCCAGCAGTACAGGTGGGATTGAAAAAGGGACACTTCCATTATCCTGATGGACTGAGTTAAAACACATTTAGTATTGATTATGGTTATTGATTATGGCGATCAATACAACAGAGTTATGTGTTTAGGCCATTTTGGTTTACTGTACATGTGTTTGGGCATGCAGGTCACAGGAGGCTGTTGAGGGGAGGACGGCTAATAATAATTGCTGGAATGGAATCAAACACATGGAAACCAATGTGTTTGATACCATTCCATTGATTCTGTTCCAGCCATTACTTTGAGCCTGTCCTCCCCAATGATGATGCCACCAGCCACCTGTGATGCAGATAAATGCAATTATGAATTCTACCCATCTTCTTGTCTTTTTATTTCTACAGGTGTTCTCCAAGTCTCTGAATTCAGATTCCACTGAATTCCGAATCAAGCTCCAGCCTCTACACACCACAAACCTTCCACCCAGGCCTAAGCCTCCCTCTCTCTCAGACTGTTGCCTTCTGCCACCTAGTGGGCTCACGAGGGAAGACATGGAGAGGGGTGTGTTTGGGAACAGTGGAAACATTAATTAATTAACCTTTATTTAGCTAGGCAAGTCAGTTAAGAACAAATTCTTATTTACAATGACGGCCTACCTACAGGGTCAGCCATAGTAGTACAGCGCCCCTGGAGCAAATTAGGGTTAATACCTTGCTCAAGGACACATCGACAGGTTTTTCATCTTGTAGTCTCGGCTATTCGAACCAGCAACTGGCCCAACGCTCTAACCGCTAGGCTACCTGCCGCCTTAATTATATCAGTCTATAGGGTGGAGTTGTTCGTCTTTTTTCTCTCTGATGACATCTGTTTGTTTCAATGCAGAACCTATTACCAACATTTGAAAACCATGCCATTGATTATAATGTCATTCTACTTATATTATAATCTCTTCTTGGAGGACAGACTGATATCAGGAAATCAAATATGGATGAACATTTGGTTATTATTGCAACATTGGTATATTTATAGTGTTAGTCATCCAACTTTAAAAGTACATGGGAAAATGTTTATTCCCATTGACTTTATCATCACTCCCTGAACTGTAATTCTCTCTTTCTACCACTAGGGGGTAATCAGTGTACCCTATGTATCCCCTGGCGGGACACAACAGCCTTTCCGCCAAATTCCATGATCAGACTTGGGCTGAGTCCCTATGGGCCCTGGTCAAAGGTAGTGCACTATAAAGGGAATAGGGTGTCATTTTGGATGTAGCCTTGCAATGCTTCCAGGACGACGGCATGCAGAAATCTGGAAAGCATTAAGCAACCTGCTTAAGAACTAGAGAAGGAAGGAGAGAGAGGGGGAAGGAAGGAACGAGGGAGAGAGAGAGAGATTGGAGGTGGAGGATGGGAGAGAGAACTGCAGGAACAGAATGATTGATTGTTTACAACTGTTGTTCCCTCTCCTCCCCTCCCACACACACGTTACACTCCCTAGCATATCATTCCCTACCTCCACACCAGACCTAACTGAACCACTCCCCACATGTTATTTTGTCTTGGCTGCCTGCAGAGTTTGTGGCTCAAAAATATACAGGCGTTTCTGCTGAAATCCAGATTTTACTGAGGGAGGGAGTTTTTCCCAGGGTCTGCTACACTTACTGTGTCTATGACCAAATATACACACAGGGTCCCGTGTGACTCAGTTGGTAGAGCGTGACTCAGTTGGTCGAGCGTGACTCAGTTGGTAGAGCGTGGCTCAGTTGGTAGAGCGTGACTCAGTTGGTAGAGCGTGGCTCAGTTGGTAGAGCGTGACTCAGTTGGTAGAGCGTGACTCAGTTAGTAGAGCGTGACTCAGTTGGTAGAGCGTGACTCAGTTGGTAGAGCGTGGCTCAGTTGGTAAAACGTGGTTCAGTTGGTAAAACGTGGTTCAGTTGGTAGAGCGTGGCTCAGTTGGTAAAACGTGGCTCAGTTGGTAAAACGTGGCTCAGTTGGTAAAACGTGGCTCAGTTGGTAAAACGTGGCTCAGTTGGTAAAACGTGGCTCAGTTAGTAGAGCGTGACTCAGTTAGTAGAGCGTGACTCAGTTAGTAGAGCGTGTTTCAGTTAGTAGAGCGTGTTTCAGTTAGTAGAGCGTGGCTCAGTTAGTAGAGCGTGTTTCAGTTAGTAGAGCGTGTTTCAGTTAGTAGAGCGTGTTTCAGTTAGTAGAGCGTGTTTCAGTTAGTAGAGCGTGTTTCAGTTAGTAGAGCGTGGCTCAGTTAGTAGAGCGTGTTTCAGTTAGTAGAGCGTGTTTCAGTTAGTAGAGCGTGGCTCAGTTAGTAGAGCGTGACTCAGTTAGTAGAGCGTGTTTCAGTTAGTAGAGCGTGTTTCAGTTAGTAGAGCGTGGCTCAGTTAGTAGAGCGTGACTCAGTTAGTAGAGCGTGACTCAGTTAGTAGAGCGTGACTCAGTTAGTAGAGCGTGACTCAGTTAGTAGAGCGTGGCTCAGTTAGTAGAGCGTGACTCAGTTAGTAGAGCGTGGCTCAGTTAGTAGAGCGTGACTCAGTTAGTAGAGCGTGACTCAGTTAGTAGAGCGTGACACTTGCAACGCAGAACCTGTTACCGACCATGAGAGAATGAAACAGATATAAATAGCAGGCCTATGCAATAGAATAAATAAAACAAGTTTGTTGATGTGAAGGATTTACACTAACATGGTTAGTCTACTCTGGAGATCTGTTAGCACAATCTATTGACTGATTGAAATGATCACAAATCATTGCTATTATCACTTACTCTCTCTATTCAGGGTCCTTTCTGTTCTAGACCTGAATATCACACACACACACACACACACACACACACACAATCGCGCACACACACACAGACACAGCCACGGGACCTGTTAAGTGTACTGAGAAAATCTGACCTGGCAGCCCAAAGACAGCTGGTCACAGAAGAGCAAGGCCGTGTGTGTATGTATGTGTGTGGAGTCAAGTTACACTCCCTAAATCTGATGGGATAAGACTGAGGAAGACTGAGCTTTGGCTTTTAGTGTCAATGTGAACTTTCTGTTGATCAATTTCTCTGGCCCCATCCATCCATCCATCCATCCATCCATCCATCCATCCATCCATCCATCCATCCATCCATCCATCCATCCATCCATCCATCCATCCATCCATCCATCCATCCATCCATCCATCCATCCATCCATGCGTTCATCCATCCATCCATCCATCCATCCATCCATCCATCCATGCGTCCATCCATCCATCCATCCATCCATCCATCCATCCATCCATCCATCCATCCATCCATCCATCCATCCATCCATCCATCCATCCATCCATCCATCCATCCATGCGTCCATCCATCCATCCATCCATCCATCCATCCATCCATCCATCCATCCATCCATCCATCCATCCATCCATCCATCCATCCATCCATCCATGCGTTCATCCATCCATGCGTTCATCCATCAATCCATCCATCCGTCCGTCCGTCCGTCCGTCCGTCCGTCCGTCCGTCCGTCCGTCCGTCCGTCCATCCATCCATCCATCCATCCATCCATCCATGCGTCCATCCATCCATCCATCCATCCATCCATCCATCCATCCATCCATCCATCCATCCATCCATCCATCCATCCATCCATCCATCCATCCATGCGTTCATCCATCCATCCATCCATCCATCCATCCATCCATCCATCCATCCATCCATCCATCCATCCATCCATCCATCCATCCATCCATCCATCCATGCGCTCATCCATCCATCCATCCATCCATCCATCCATCCATCCATCCATCCATCCATCCATCCATCCATCCATCCTTTCATCCTTTCATCCATTCATTCTTTTCTCAGTTTTCTCCAGAGTCAAATCAATGGGAAAATCGAATGTAAAGAACCAATTAACTAGGCTGTCTAGAACAGATTAACTAGGCTGTCTAGAACAGTTGAACTAGGCTGTCTAGAACAGATGAACTAGGCTGTCTAGAACAGATTAACTAGGCTGTCTAGAACAGTTGAACTAGGCTGTCTAGAACAGATGAACTAGGCTGTCTAGAACAGATGAACTAGGCTGTCTAGAACAGATGAACTAGGCTGTCTAGAACAGATGAACTAGGCTGTCTAGAACAGATTAACTAGGCTGTCTAGAACAGATGAACTAGGCTGTCTAGAACAGATGAACTAGGTTATCTAGAACAGATTAACTAGGTTGTCTAGAACAGATGAATCAAATCAAATCACATTTATTTATAAAGCCCTTTTTACATCAGCCGATGTCACAAAGTGCTATACAGAAACCCAGCCTAAAACCCCAAACAGCAAGCAATGCAGATGTAGAAGCACGGTGGCTAGGAAAAACTCCCTAGAAAGGTAAAACCTAGGAAGAAACCTAGAGAGGAACCAGGCACTCTAGGTTGTCTAGAACAGATGAACTAGGCTGTGTCAGGTTCTGACTGAGTCCAGGTCTCTGGCTCCCTCTAGGGGGAACTGTAGGGTTCTGACTGAGGCCAGGTCTCTGGCTCCCTCTAGGGGGAACTGTAGGGTTCTGACTGAGGCCAGGTCTCTGGCTCCCTCTAGGGGGAGCTGTAGGGTTCTGACTGAGGCCAGATCTCTGGCTCCCTCTAGGGGGAGCTGTAGGGTTCTGACTGAGGCCAGGTCTCTGGCTCCCTCTAGGGGGAGCTGTAGGGTTCTGACTGAGGCCAGGTCTCTGGCTCCCTCTAGGGGGAGCTGTAGGGTTCTGACTGAGGCCATGTCTCTGGCTCCCTCTAGGGGGAACTGTAGGGTTCTGACTGAGGCCAGGTCTCTGGCTCCCTCTAGGGGGAGCTGTAGGGTTCTGACTGAGGCCATGTCTCTGGCTCCCTCTAGGGGGAGCTGTAGGGCCACATTTGGGACCTGACATTGGACTGGGGTGTTTTAGTTAAATTCAATCCCCAATTAGAGGCAGCTGTCTCGAGTCTCTAATTGGGGATTCTATTTATGTTCCACTGTTTTCCACCTGTGTGTGGATTCTTGTGTGTTGTTTCTTGTTTGTAGTCACGCCAGATCACGGTCGCTACCTCTCCTTTGTTTTCGGTTTGGGATTTTATTATAGAAAATAAAGGAATGTCTGTTCACTCCAGCTCTGCGCCTCGTTCTGTACACATGCACCGTGACTGAAGAATCCACCACCATGGGACTGGGCTGGACATTGGGGGATATCCTCCACGGTATGGGGAAAATACAGAGGAGGACTTCCTGCATTATAGAGCTAAGGAGGAAGGCCGGGGTCGGCCCAGCCTGCAGCCCAGAAGAACCCCCAAACTGTTTTTGTGTGGGGGCTATGGGGATTGTCGGGGATTGAGGAAGAGGAGCCCCGGCCACTGCACTCGTGGGGGTTCGAGGAGGAGCCCCTACAGCCATGGGAGCGGTGACGGCCCGCAGCCCGGAGACTCCAGTGACGGCCCGGAGACTCCGCTACGCTGTCTAGAACAGATTAACTAGGCTGTCTAGAACAGATGAACTAGGTTGTCTAGAACAGATGAACTAGGCTGTCTAGAACAGATGAACTAGGCTGTCTAGAACAGATGGACTAGGCTGTCTAGAACAGATGAACTAGGCTGTCTAGAACAGATGAACTAGGCTGTCTAGAACAGATGAACTAGGCTGTCTAGAACAGATGGACTAGGCTGTCTAGAACAGATGAAATAGGCTGTCTAGAACAGATGACCTAGGCTGTCTAGAACAGATGAACTAGGCTGTCTAGAACAGATGAACTAGGCTGTCTAGAACAGATGAACTAGGCTGTCTAGAACAGATGAACTAGGCTGTCTAGAACAGATGAACTAGGCTGTCTAGAACAGATGAACTAGGCTGTCTAGAACAGATGGACTAGGCTGTCCTAGTGATGTCAAAGGGTAGACAAGAGACGTATCTCCCCTGAAGTATCTGCCCTCCCCTGTGTAGACAGACTGATCATAGTCCTAACCCTGGGCAGACAGACTGATGCTAGCCCTAACCCTGGGCAGACAGACTGATGCTAGCCTTAACCCTGGGCAGACAGACTGATGCTAGCCCTAACCCTGGGCAGAGAGACTGATGCTAGCCCTAACCCTGGGCAGACAGACTGATGCTAGCCTTAACCCTGGGCAGACAGACTGATGCTAGCCTTAACCCTGTAGGTCTCCAGACAACATCCAGCTGGTGGGACCATAAGGCACAGCGAGGCCACACCCCAAGGGGAGCAGGCAGGTTCATCCATGTCTGAGGACGTCGGGAGATGACGTGGAAACCGGCCACTAGGGGAAACAGTGAGCGCAGTTACCTTCAAGTAGGTTTGGGTTTTGCTAGTGTGTTGTGGATGGGTGTAAGCCCTGCTTGGCCTCTGGTTCCAAAGTTTGCATGCTTGAATCCAGCATTAGAAAGTTTTTTTAATATATATTTTTTAAGCCTACACACACCCAGACACACACAGGGGCCACCCCAGTCCCAGTCACCCCCCAGAGGCCAACCCCTCAAGCCTGTCACAGCCCAGGCATCTCAGGCATGCAGCAGGGCCTAGATCTCCACTCTGCTCTCACAGCTACATAAACACACACACCCTGTCCTGCTCCCCATATGTCTGACTGGGGGGATGTGAGAGAGAGAGAGAGAGAGAGAGAACGAGAGAGAGAGAGAGAACAGAGAGAGAGAGAGAGAGAGAGAGAGAGAGAGAGAGAGAGAGAGAGAGAGAGAGAGAGAGAGAGAGAGAGAGCAGAGAGAGAGAGAGAGAGAGAGAGAGAGATAGAGATAGAGAGAGAGAGAGAGAGAGAGAGAGAGAGAGAGAGAGAGAGAGAGAGAGAGAGAGAGAGAGAGAACGAGAGAGAGAGAGAGAACAGAGAGAGAGAGAGAGAGAGAGAGAGAGAGAGAGAGAGAACAGAGAGAGAGAGAGAACAGAGAGAGAGAGAGAGAGAGAGAGAGAGAGTTAGAGATATATATATATATATATATATATTTATGTTTATTTATTTCCCTTTCTTACTTTAACTATTCCACATCTTTACAACACTGTATATAAACATAATATGACATTGGAAATGTCTTTTTTCTTTTGGAACTTTTGTGAGTGTAATGTTTACATTATTATACATTTTTTATTGTTTATTTCACTTTTGTTTATTAACTATTTAACTTGCTTTGGCGATGTTAACATATGTTTCCCATGTAGATAAAGCCCCTTAAATTGAATTAACAGAGAGAGACAGAGAGACAGAGACAAACACAGAAACAAAGAAAGTAATGCTGTCTGTAATAGGGTCATTAGAAGTAGCTGTTCTATGTGAACACTTTGTGACAGTTTGACCACCAGCAGCCTGATGCCATGGAGACCCAGATGAAGGGGTCCACAGAGGATTGGATGAATAGTGGAATGGGGCTGTGTGCGTGCATGTGTCCTCTCCTCCCAGTCCTCCTCCCATCCCAGGGGCCATGTATCCTCTCCTCCCAGTCCTCCTCCCATCCCATGGGCCAATAACAATGTGATCTCACCCTACTGCCTCCCCCTCTCTCCATCACACACCTCCTCTCCTCCATCTCTCTCTGTCACACTTCTCCTCTCCTCCACCTCTCTCCGTCACACTCCTCCTCTCCTCCACTTCTCTCTGTTACACTCCTCCTCTCCTCCACCTCTCTCCGTCACACTCCTCCTCTCCTCCACTTCTCTCTGTCACACTTCTCCTCTCCTCCACCTCTCTCCGTCACACTCCTCCTCTCCTCCACTTCTCTCTGTTACACTCCTCCTCTCCTCCACCTCTCTCCGTCACACTCCTCCTCTCCTCATCTCCACCCCTCCTTCACTCCTCCAATCCTCCTCTCCTTCACCTCTCTCCGTCACACTCCTCCTCTCCTCCACCTCTCTCCGTCACACTCCTCCTCTCCTCCACCTCTCTCCATCACACTCCTCCTCTCCTCATCTCCACCCCTCCTTCACTCTTCCAATCCTCCTCTCCTCAACCTCTCTCCGTCACACTCCTCCTCTCCTCCACCTCTCTCCGTCACACTCCTCCTCTCCTCATCTCCACCCCTCCTTCACTCCTCCAATCCTCCTCTCCTTCACCTCTCTCCGTCACACTCCTCCTCTCCTCCACCTCTCTCCGTCACACTCCTCCTCTCCTCCACCTCTCTCCATCACACTCCTCCTCTCCTCATCTCCACCCCTCCTTCACTCCTCCAATCCTCCTCTCCTCAACCTCTCTCCGTCACACTCCTCCTCTCCTCCACCTCTCTCCGTCACACTCCTCCTCTCCTCATCTCCACCCCTCCTTCACTCCTCCAATCCTCCTCTCCTTCACCTCTCTCCGTCACACTCCTCCTCTCCTCCACCTCTCTCCGTCACACTCCTCCTCTCCTCCACTTCTCTCTGTCACACTCCTCCTCTCCTCCACTTCTCTCTGTTACACTCCTCCTCTCCTCCACCTCTCTCCGTCACACTCCTCCTCTCCTCCACTTCTCTCTGTTACACTCCTCCTCTCCTCCACCTCTCTCCGTCACACTCCTCCTCTCGTCATCTCCACCCCTCCTTCACTCCTCCAATCCTCCTCTCCTTCACCTCTCTCCGTCACACTCCTCCTCTCCTCCACCTCTCTCCGTCACACTACTCCTCTCCTCCACCTCTCTCCGTCACACTCCTCCTCTCATCCACCTCTCTCCGTCACACTCCTCCTCTCCTCCACCTCTCTCCGTCACACTCCTCCTCTCCTCCACCTCTCTCCGTCACACTCCTCCTCTCCTCCACCTCTCTCCGTCACACTCCTCCTCTCCTCCACTTCTCTCTGTTACTCTCCTCCTCTCCTCCACTTCTCTCCGTCACACTCCTCCTCTCCTCCACCTCTCTCCGTCACACTCCTCCTCTCCTCCACTTCTCTCTGTTACACTCCTCCTCTCCTCCACCTCTCTCCGTCACACTCCTCCTCTCCTCCACTTCTCTCTGTTACACTCCTCCTCTCCTCCACCTCTCTCCGTCACACTCCTCCTCTCCTCCACTTCTCTCTGTTACACTCCTCCTCTCCTCCACTTCTCTCTGTTACACTCCTCCTCTCCTCCACTTCTCTCCGTCACACTTTCCTCTCCTCCACTTCTCTCTGTTACACTCCTCCTCTCCTCCACTTCTCTCCGTCACACTCCTCCTCTCCTCCACTTCTCTCTGTTACACTCCTCCTCTCCTCCACCTCTCTCCGTCACACTCCTCCTCTCCTCATCTCCACCCCTCCTTCACTCCTCCAATCCTCCTCTCCTTCACCTCTCTCCGTCACACTCCTCCTCTCCTCCACCTCTCTCCGTCACACTCCTCCTCTCCTCCACCTCTCTCCGTCACACTCCTCCTCTCCTCCACTTCTCTCTGTTACACTCCTCCTCTCATCCACCTCTCTCCGTCACACTCCTCCTCTCCTCCACTTCTCTCTGTTACACTCCTCCTCTCCTCCACCTCTCTCTGTCACACTCCTCCTCTCCTCCACTTCTCTCTGTTACACTCCTCCTCTCCTCCACCTCTCTCCGTCACACTCCTCCTCTCCTCCACTTCTCTCTGTTACACTCCTCCTCTCCTCCACTTCTCTCTGTTACACTCCTCCTCTCCTCCACTTCTCTCTGTTACACTCCTCCTCTCCTCCACCTCTCTCCGTCACACTCCTCCTCTTCTCCACTTCTCTCTGTTACACTCCTCCTCTCCTCCACCTCTCTCCGTCACACTCCTCCTCTCCTCCACTTCTCTCTGTTACACTCCTCCTCTCCTCCACTTCTCTCTGTTACACTCCTCCTCTCCTCCACTTCTCTCTGTTACACTCCTCCACTTCTCTCTGTTACACTCCTCCTCTCCTCCACTTCTCTCTGTTACACTCCTCCTCTCCTCCACCTCTCTCCGTCACAATCCTCGTCTCCTCATTTTCTTACACTCCTCCTCTCTAATCTGAGACCTTCTGAGTGAGTCTTCACAGGAACCCAGCTGCAGCCTCCTCTCTCTCTCTCTCTCTCTCTCACACCCTTTCTCTGTCAGCTCTCTCGAATGCACACAGACTCTCATTCTGCAAACACACACCCACTCTCACAGCCTTTAAAGCCTTAGACATCTTTCTCCGTTTTTCTTTTGAGAAGTTCGACTTTTTACAATCAAAGTAAACAAACACAGGTGAAGGGACGCACACACACACACACACACACACACACACACACACACACACACACACACACACACACACACACACAATCGCGCACACACACACAGACACAGCCACGGGACCTGTTAAGTGTACTGAGAAAATCTGACCTGGCAGCCCAAAGACAGCTGGTCACAGAAGAGCAAGGCCGTGTGTGTATGTTTGTGTGTGGAGTCAGTTCCTGGCGTATACAGTCGTTCAGAGAGCCAGAACCCTGCAGTACTTTCCCCCTGCTCCTCTTCAACTCTGTGATGATGAGGAAAGGAGGGGTGCTTCAGTACTGGGTAATGAGCACCACAGCAGTACTGGGTAATGAACACCACGTCAGTACTGGATAATGAGCACCACAGCAGTACTGGGTAATGAGCACCATGGCGGTACTGGGTAATGAGCACCACGGCAGTACTGGGTAATGAGCACCACAGCGGTACTGGGTAATGAGCACCACGGCAGTACTGGGAAATGAGCACCACGGCAGTACTGGGTAATGAGCACCACGGCGGTACTGGGTAATGAGCACCATGGCGGTACTGGGTAATGAGCACTATGGCAGTACTGGGTAATGAGCACCACGGCAGTACTGGTTAATGAGAATCACGGCAGTACTGGGCAATGAGCACCACGGCAGTACTGGGTAATGAGCACCACGGCAGTACTGGTTAATGAGCATCACGGCAGTACTGGTTAATGAGCATCACGGCAGTACTGGGCAATGAGCACCACGACAGCACTGGGTAATGAGCACCACGGCAGTACTGGGTAATGAGCACCATGGTGGTACTGGGTAATGAGCACCACGGCAGTACTGGGTAATGAGCACCACGGCAGTACTGGGTAATGAGCACCACGGCAGTACTGGGTAATGAGCACCACGGCAGTATGTGTGGTTTAAATCCCTCAGTAGTTTAAATCCCTCAGTAGGTGTGGTTTAAATCCCTCAGTAGGTGTGGTTTAAATCCCTCAGTAGGTGTGGTTTAAATCCCTCAGTAGGTGTGGTTTAAATCCCTCAGTAGGTGTGGTTTAGATCACTGACAGTTTGTATGAGTGTGTTGCCTTCAACCCCACTGCCACCTTGATTCATAAGGCTGCTGAGATCTGCTGAGGAGGAACATGGACAAGGCAGTGTTTCCACCATGCAGTCAGTGATCTCTGAGGCTGCGTCCCTAATGGCATCTTATATTCCCTCTAATGCAATGCTTTTGATTAGGGCCCACATGGCTCTTACAGACCCTTTAAAAGTATTTTAACAGGATGTGATGTCACAGTGATGGAAAAGTCTGCCATGTTATTTGGGCTTGCTGTACACACACACACACACACACACACACACACACACACACACACACACACACACACACACACACACAGCTCTGCCAATGTTGCTGATATTAACTGGGTCCATGCAGGCAGGATGACATTATTGTGGTTTCCTATTAAAACACTGGACAGACTGTTCCCTAAACAGCCAACTAAGGGACTTACAGAACCCTGGTCAAGAGTAGTGCAGTAAATAAGGAACAGAGTCCCCTTCTGGAAAGGCAGAAAGGTGTGGCCTATGGAAGACAGTGGCTTTAAAAACTTCTATTCACCAAGTAGGAAGTCTTTAAGAGTGTATTTGAGAGATACGCATGTGCAGTTATCAGCTAATCCTGTTGCCTGTGCAGTTATCAGCTAATCCTGTTGCCAGTGCAGTTTCCTTTCCTTTCTGTAATTTAACAAGAGGAAGTTCATTGCTGTAGAACAGAAGCACTGTGATGTCTCTAATTCAGCACAAATCACCAATGACATGAATCTTCAGCCCGGCAGTAAGGAACTGGATGATTTATATAGAGGGGCTTTGGGTGGGGTCAAGGGTTAATGCTGGCCTATAGGAAATTACCTTTCGTGATCCCCCACTTCCGGGTCAGCTTTGACTCTCAGTACCCCGCCCCTCGGTACAGTACCTTGCTACAGCCTCCACAGAGACAGCAGAGAGAGAGACAATATGTAGTCATTACTATAATACACAGTTTAGACAGAGAGAGAGACAATATGTAGTCATTACTATAATACACAGTCTAGACAGAGAGAGAGACAATATGTAGTCATTACTATAATACACAGTCTAGACAGAGAGAGACAATATGTAGTCATTACTATAGTACACAGTTTAGACAGAGAGAGAGACAATATGTAGTCATTACTATAATACACAGTCTAGACAGAGAGAGACAATATGTAGTCATTACTATAATACACAGTCTAGACAGAGAGAGAGACAATATGTAGTCATTACTATAATACACAGTCTAGACAGAGAGAGACAATATGTAGTCATTACTATAATACACAGTCTAGACAGAGAGAGAGACAATATGTAGTCATTACTATAATACACAGTCTAGACAGAGAGACAATATGTAGTCATTACTATAATACACAGTCTAGACAGAGAGAGAGACAATATGTAGTCATTACTATAATACACAGTCTAGACAGAGAGAGAGACAATATGTAGTCATTACTATAGTACACAGTTTAGACAGAGAGAGAGACAATATGTAGTCATTACTATAATACACAGTCTAGACAGAGAGAGACAATATGTAGTCATTACTATAATACACAGTCTAGACAGAGAGAGACAATATGTAGTCATTACTATAATACACAGTCTAGACAGAGAGAGAGACAATATGTAGTCATTACTATAATACACAGTCTAGACAGAGAGAGACAATATGTAGTCATTACTATAATACACAGTCTAGACAGAGAGAGACAATATGTAGTCATTACTATAATACACAGTCTAGACAGAGAGAGAGACAATATGTAGTCATTACTATAATACACAGTCTAGACACACACACACACACACACACACTAGGGTGGGGAAACACACACATACACACACTATGGTGGGGAAACACACACACACACACACTATGGTGGGGAAACACACACACACACACACACACTATGGTGGGGAAACACACACACACACACACACACTAGGGTGGAGAAACACACACACATAATCACACTAGGATGGGGAAACACACACACACACACTTGGGTGGGGATACACACACACTACATCATAGTTGGCTAGGAGAGGAGAGACTACATCATGGTTGGAGAGGAGAGTGTCATCACTATAATTAATGTGTGTGTGTGTGTGTGTGTGTGTGTGTGTGTGTGTGTGTGTGTGTGTGTGTGTGTGTGTGTGTGTGTGTGTGTGTGTGTGTGTGTGTGTGTGTGTGTGTGTGTGTGTGTGTGAGAGAGAGAGAGAGGAGGGCGACGTTACAGTATTTTCTCCATCCTAACTTGTGAAATTCCCAGCTGCCGTTTGTAATGCTCTCCAGTAAGCAGCCAGGCCAGGCTCATGTCTCCAGTAAGCAGCCAGGCCATGGGCCAGGCCAAGCTCGTGTCCAGAATCAATCATCATAACCTAACACCTAATTCTGTGAGCTGCTGACCCAGTCCTGTCTAGTCCTAGCCAACTACCACCTAGCCCAATACCTGCATGCGAGAACTGTCCTGTCCTAGCCAACTACCATCCTGTCTAGTCCTGGCCAACTACCACCCTGTCCAGTCCTGGCCAACTCCCACCCTGTCTAGTCCTGGCCAACTACCACCCTGTCTAGTCCTGGCCAACTACCACCCTGTCTAGTCCTGGCCAACTACCACCCTGTCTAGTCCTGGCCAACCACCACCTTGTCTAGTCCTGGCCAACTACCACCCTGTCTAGTCCTGGCCAACTACCACCCTGTCTAGTCCTGGCCAACTACCACCCTGTCTAGTCCTGGCCAACTACCACCCTGTCTAGTCCTGGCCAGTTACCACCCTGTCTAGTCCTGGCCAACTACCACCCTGTCCTGTCCTGTCCTGTCCTGGCCAACCACCACCTTGTCTAGTCCTGGCCAACTACCACCCTGTCTAGTCTTGGCCAACTACCACCCTGTCTAGTCCTGGCCAACTACTACCCTGTCTAGTCCTGGCCAGTTACCACCCTGTCTAGTCCTGGCCAACTACCACCCTGTCCTGTCCTGGCCAACCACCACCTTGTCTAGTCGTGGCCAACTACCACCCTGTCTAGTCCTGGCCAACTACAACCCTGTCTAGTCCTGGCCAGTTACCACCCTGTCCTGTCCTGGCCAACCACCACCTTGTCTAGTCCTGGCCAACTACCACCTTGTCTAGTGCTGGCCAACTACCACCCTGTCTAGTCCTGGCCAACTCCCACCCTGTCTAGTCCTGGTCATGTCTCTCAGCCCTTTGTCTCCTGTTTTCTGAGCCTGCCTGCTGTCCGGAAGCTTTGCCCCGTCTATCTGGATTACTGACCTCTGCCTGCCCCTGACCTGTCTTTTGCCTTCCCGTTGGATTAATAAACATTTGTTACTCCAACGTTGTCTGCGCCTGGGTCTTACCTTGAAACGTGATACATAATATGACATTTGAAATGTCTTTATTCTTTTGGAACTTTTGTGAGTTTAATGTTTACTGTTAATTTGTATTGTTTATTTCACTTTTGTTTGTTTATTATCTACTTCACTTGCTTTGGCAACGTTAACATATGTAGATATGTAGATAAATGTAGATAAAGCCCTTAGATTGAATCGGAAGTCAGAGAGAGCTGGAGCAGAGAAAGAGACACTCTCACTGTGTTCTGGGCCAGACAGGAAGTCAGAGAGAGCTGGAGCAGAGAAAGAGACACTCTCACAGTGTTCTGGGCCAGACAGGAAGTCAGAGAGAGCTGGAGCAGAGAAAGAGACACTCTCACTGTGTTCTGGGCCAGACAGGAAGTCAGAGAGAGCTGGAGCAGAGAAAGAGACACTCTCACAGTGTTCTGGGCCAGACAGGAAGTCAGAGAGAGTTGGAGCAGAGAAAGAGACACTCTCACAGTGTTCTGGGCCAGACAGGAAGTCAGAGAGAGCTGGAGCAGAGAAAGAGACACTCTCACTGTGTTCTGGGCCAGACAGGAAGTCAGAGAGAGCTGGAGCAGAGAAAGAGACACTCTCACTGTGTTCTGGGCCAGACAGGAAGTCAGAGAGAGCTGGAGCAGAGAAAGAGACACTCTCACTGTGTTCTGGGCCAGACAGGAAGTCAGAGAGAGCTGGAGCAGAGAAAGAGACACTCTCACTGTGTTCTGGGCCAGATTGGAAGTCAGAGAGAGCTGGAGCAGAGAAAGAGACACTCTCACTGTGTTCTGGGCCAGATTGGAAGTCAGAGAGAGCTGGAGCAGAGAAAGAGACACTCTCACAGTGTTCTGGGCCAGACAGGAAGTCAGAGAGAGCTGGAGCAGAGAAAGAGACACTCTCACAGTGTTCTGTGCACCAGCCCCTTGTAGGCCTTAACTAAATACATTATTTAGCTCAATGAAACAAAGGTTACAGAGTGATGCTGGCAGCCTGCTCTGTTGTCTCTTTGGCTCTTTATTTGTTTTGGGTTCTGCCCCGTTATTTCTGTTGTAATGGTCTGAGACCTGAGGGTACATGAGGGGTGAAAGATCATTACATGGTGATACATGTGGTAATACAACTCTGTCTCTCTGTCGCTCACCCTGGAATCTCTGGAGAGTCCTGGTGCTCAGACAGCACTAACCCTTTGGCACAGTCCAACACTAGATATCACTCTCACAGGAGTGTGTCTGTGTGTCTGTGTGTCTGTCTGCGTGTGCAGCACAGTTCAGTTCAGTGAGTTAGTGGAGGTCAGTAAGGGAATCCAGACATTCTTAAGTGTGTGTGTGTGTGTGTGTGTGTGTGTGTGTGTGTGTGTGTGTGTGTGTGTGTGTGTGTGTGTGTGTGTGTGTGTGTGTGTGTGTGTGTGTGTGTGTGTGTGTGTGTGAGAGAGAGAGTTCCTAATATAATATAGAGTTGCACACCCCCTTTTGCCCTCAGAACAGCCTCAGTTTGTTGGGGCATGGACTCTACAAGGTGTTGAAAGTGTTCCATAGGGATGCTGGCCCATGTTGACTCCAATGCTTCCCACACTTTTGACAATACACAACTATTAAAGGCCCAGTGCACTACTTTTGTAAGAAAATATACATCATATTTTGGTAAGTATTTTTTAAATTAATATTATTGTTATTATTTTTAATTTTTTTCATTGGGTACAGTAGCAGCCTCAGCATCCCTACTTCCCCCAGCTATGGATGGACCATTCTTGATACACACTGGAAACTGTTGAGCGTGAAAAAAACAGCAGCGTTGCAGTTCTTGACACAAACCGGTGCGGCTGGCACCTATTACCATACCCCATTCAAAGGCCCCTAAATATTTTGTCCAGAGCCTGGACTTGAACCCGATCGAACATCTCTGGAGAGACCTGAAAATAGCTGTGCACCGATGCTCCCCATCCAACCTGACAGAGCTTGAGAGAATCTGCAGAGGAGAATGGGAGAAACTCCTCATATACTGGTGTGCCAAGTTTGTAGTGTCATACCCAAGAAAACTTGAGGCTGGAGTAAAGGGTCTGAATACTTCTGTAAATGTAATATTTCAATTTAAAAAATTGTATACATTTGCAAAAAATTCTAAAAACCATTATGAGGTATTGTGTGTAGAT